>CM028380.1:2560305-2702033 GCA_013146195.2 Codonopsis lanceolata
GGGTAACACTTTATTTTGTTTAGTTGCATTTTTGCTTTGGAAATTGAAACATTTTTATTGAAAACTAATATTGAACAATGCATTGAACATATTTCCTCTCTTATAATATGAAGAGTTATTAAAATTGACTTTAAAATGAGTCCATCGAATATGAAAACACATTTAGTATATTTCGTGATAATGCATATATTTTATAATTTGACAATTAAAACACAATGGGTGCATAATTTTGAACACTCAACAGTATATCTCCCACTCCCTAGGGTCTCTCTCCTTTACTTCCTCTCAGTCTTTTTAAATTTTTTCTATCCCTTATTTAGTTTCTCTTGTCCCTTCGTATGCATTGAATGTAGCTGTGTTAATCTACGTTCCTCAGTGCCGTGTTTTCATCTAAGGCTCTGTCTGCTGTGGGAAAAGACTTTACAAGATGAAAGCAAATACATGATAATGACTTTCGTGAAAATCCTTTATACTTTATGCTTCATGTCCGCTGAAAATAATTTCAAAAGTATTGTTAAACTTGTAAACTTAATTTACAAAGTATAAATCTTGAGTCAGTTTATTTTAGTATTGAGGTGATCAACATTGACATGTAAGCTATCTTCTATAGACTACGTTGTCTAGTTGTAACACACACCACAGAATGGAAAATGTCTTTCTGAGTTCATTTCCCTAAAACAAAGAGAGCCATAATTTCTAATAGATATGCCCTCCTTCCCGAAATGAGTGTCCCCTTTTCAGAAACATTTTTTTTCCCAAAATGAATGTCTCTTTTCCAATGAAGTTACTAAGTTCACGTTTGCCAGCTATCATGCCCCAATGTCCATTTCCAATGCTATAAGGTGGAGACTGAGGGTATATTTTTATATTTGCTAAAAATGCTTAAAAGTCAACTACCTTAATTTCCTCAAAAAAACCAACTCATTTTGGGACGGAGGGAATATTAAATGAATAACCCATAAAGATGAGTGAGAAATACTAGGGCGTTGAAAGCCTAGAGTTAAGGCTCGTGATTTTGTTAACATTTGCTAAGTTTAACTGAAACTGAAAGGCATTATCATGGAAGGGAATGATGACGTAGAATTACCTTATTTGGAAGTGAAGATATCTCATTAGGTTCTACCACGTATGAATAACCTATGGAAAGTAAATTCAATGATGTCATGAGAAGATAAACTGGAACAATAAACTGCAAAAGTCAAGCGTTAGTGCAGTTTGATATATAACCTTGCAAAAAGAACTTAATGCCTCGATACTTGTGAAATGCACCATACTTCCAATTGCACGTCCATGATTTATGTTGATGCAACGTGAAGGAATAGCTGCGAAATCGGCAGGATCTTGAGCTGTTTAAAGAGAAGGATCCTTGAACAAGATCCAGAAGTTGACTCATCTAGCTTCAAACAGGAACTTTCTGTACCAAATGCAATGAAGTAATGAAAATAAATACACACAATCACATACAATAGAGTAAAAGTTAGAAAACCAATACAAATGAGCACTTATCAAAATTCCGAGTGATATCATATTCATTAAATTTTCTAACTATCTTGAAATCATTAGCATATACTCATCCAAAAAAAAAATCATTAGGCATATCCAACTTTAGTTATATCCAAGAAATTTCGTCCACTTAAATCAATTTTGTTTGTTTAATTTGTTAAAATGAGCCGTCTCGAAGATAGTGTCCTCGACTCTTGGCATCTACCCGATCCTCAATAGTATAATCCTATGCCGAATTGCCGATAGGGCTTCCAAAATTGAAAATCACTTCAGCTATATAATTATTTGAGTAAACTATATACTTCAATGTCCCATAAAGAGTCCTACAGTCCTTTCTAAATAGAAAGTCTCGTTTCTATGTTTAAACTAAACATTTCATTGTTTCTCCAAAAAAATTCTTTCATATCAAAAACATGATGTTGCTCTTAAGTGTCATTCCCAAAATATGTAACGTCACTACAAATGACAGGAAATATAAAAATTCCAAGATGCATGATTAAAAAATCTGGCATTCAAAATTGAACTTGAATTTTCCAACAAACTGACCAACAGCTGCCAAGCAAGTGGCAATTCATTCGTGGTATGCCTATAAAACGAACTAAACCTGTGCACTTTGTACATCTTCTCATTATTGTGAACTCTATATATTTTATCCTTTTTCCTTTTTCTTTTTCTTTTTTCCATTTAGTAAAAAGAGTAATTTTACAGAAATGATAAAAATTTATTTGCTGCTTCAAAAGCTTGCAGTTCATGGTGCTTTGGGTATACTTAATAGTGGTTAATGTTTTATAGACTAAAACCAAATAAATGCATACGAAATATTGTTAAAATGGTCTTCTTTTAAGGGACGGACGGAGGGAATAGATGGGTAAGGGACTCACTTGAAGTTGGCTCCTTAGATAACCTAATCTAACTAAAGCCACCATTCAAACTCAACTTTAGCACACCCATCTCTCTCCTCATTCACAGCTGCTCCAACACAAGGGTGAATCCATGATACAGCATAATAATGAACAGAAAGAAAGTCGCAA
Organism: Codonopsis lanceolata; assembly: GCA_013146195.2. NCBI lineage: Eukaryota > Viridiplantae > Streptophyta > Magnoliopsida > Asterales > Campanulaceae > Codonopsis > Codonopsis lanceolata. The sequence goes on from CM028380.1 coordinate 2,562,840, forward strand.
GAACAGAGAATGTCATGCCACTTAGCTCACATGAAATTATTTCTAGCAATGCAGCAATATTTCTAAAAAAATGAATCGAGATAAAAAGCAAACCTGCATTGAAGAATCATATGTACTCATTGACAGTCTAAATAAGTAACACGAGAGAACAACCCATGTAAGAAACAACTTTAATAGGCTTTCCTCATTTGCCATATTTGCTTAAACAGCCATGATCAACTAGCAGTCACACTAAAAACAATGAAAAGGGAAGGAAATTTAACTAACCCATTAATTTGCAGGAGAAAAACAAGTAAATTTTCGTCAAAAACATACTCTTGTGGAATTGAGGGTTTCTTGAAATTTTGAAAATAGGATTAAGAATTTAGAGGAAAACATAAAAATAATAAGCTTGAGAAAGGAAATAACTCACCTGTTGAGTGTTGAGAAGAACGAACTGAAGAGAGTGATTATTGAATGGCTGAGCTGTTGATTTTATTTGTTGGTTTCTGGATATTAGAAGACGTTGTGAGGGAGCGCGCTCTGATCCATCAGATTTTACCGCACCTCCTACATTTCAATAGCTTGCTTGGACACGTATAGTAATTGGGTGAAATTCGGACGGTCCCTCTAGTAAATTTTGTATGGTTACAATAACTTACGTCTTTTTTAATAGGTGAATTACTTAAATTGTCTCAGTACTTTACTTTTTAAAAAAAAAAATCATCATAAATTCCAAAAAATGGCGTGATATTAGTTTTGGATAAAATTGTTCATTCATTATTTTCTTTTGAATAGACAAAAATACACATAATAATTTTATTTTTAAAAAAAAAACTAAATATGAGGGTATGAGGGCAGCAATGTAATTAGCTAAATAAAAATGTTTACACCCCCTTCTTCCCCATTTCATTTTCCCTTCCTTTTAACATGGCTGCCACCACCGCCTCATTGTTGGTGAACACGATCTCTCTCTCTCTCTCTCATTTCTTCTCTTAACATGATAAGAACATAAAACCAACTTTGATTGTCCAGACTTTTCAATTTTGCTTTGAATGCTCCAAATCCAAAAAACCTTTTTTTCTTCAATAGTCATCTTAAAACGAAATTTGATTAAGAGAAGAAGAAGAAGAAAGATATTTGAAAAAACCACCCAAACCCCTCCCCCTTCCCCCAAAACAATAAACCCTTTTCATACTTTTTAGCATTCCCCACCTCCCCATCCGACTTTCTACACACACCTACCTCTAATGAGATTCATGAAACAAGTCACTCAACTCAGGCTCACTACAATACTTTGAAGACGAGAATTAAAGGGGTCTAGCTATAATACTAGCAAACTAGGAGGGTAGCATGTGTTAGTATCTAGGCGGTTAAGTTAGGTAATCCTTGTTCTTTAAGGATTATACTTCCTTATAGTTTTAGTCTTCATGTAGCCTATATATTCTCTTGTTCTTTTCTCTTTTGAATGCAAGATTAATACAATACAATTCAATTCCATAATATCTCTTCTATTCCGTAAATTAACATAGTATTAGAACAGTGATCTTCTCCGCGATTCTGCTCAAAGAAAGGTATCCTACTTCTGCATCTTTGTGTTCTTGTCTTCATCTTCCATACTACTCTAAGATAAATAAGGTAAATACTTAAATCATCTTCCTTATTTCTTCCACAATGACTGAAAATAAGCAAGACACTACAGAAACCTCAAATTCCAAAGAAATAGAAAATCCTACAATTGATGTCTATGACCTACCAGAATCAACATTCCAATTGCATTCTGGCCACCCCTTATACCTACATCTCAATGATCACCCAGGCATGAACCTTGTTGTTGAAGCCCTCAATGATACTAATTTTATGCAGTGGAAAATTGCTATAACCATAGCTCTATCTGCCAAAAATAAATTAGGAATGGTTAATGGATCAAATGCTAGACCATCAAACCAATCCAAATACATTCATGCTTGGGATAGATGAAAGCAGTATGGTTGTATCTTGGCTATTGAGTTTTGTTAACTCCCAGATTAGGCAAAGTGTTGTATACTTTACAACGGCTTATGACATATGGGAGGACATCATAAATAGGTACACTCAAAGTGATGCTCCAAAAATATTTAAAGTAGGGGAAAATATTATGTTGTGTGCTCAAGGAAGCCTAAGTATAAATGCATACTTCACCAAATTCAGAAGCCTCTGGGATGAATTGTCTAATCTGCTGCAACTACCTAAGTGTGCCTGTAACTGTACCTATGGAGCAACCAAATTACAAGAAGAATATGAACATGTCTCAAAATTAACTCAATTTCTCATGGGATTGTCTGATATGTACACTGATGTAAGAGCGCAAATCTTAAGGATGTATCATATTCCCTCTATTACCAATGTTCTTTCCATGCTTGCTCAAGAAGAGGGCCAAAGGCAATTTATTAATCATGAGATCACTCCAAATGTTTTAAGTAGCGAAACTAGTGGCCATACCACCAACAACTACAATAGATATGCTAAAAACAAACACACAGGAAATAGCCAACCTAGCTCAACAAAAGGCAAATTCTTCTGTGATTTCTGTCACGGAGACTCTCACACAAAGGGCAAGTGTTTCTTCATTCATGGATTCCTAGACTGGCATCCTCATTTTGGCATTAAACCTAATCTGTCAAAAATGCCTAAGAACAAGAATAAGACTGGTATCTCTGCAAATTCTACTCAATGAACCAACAAAACCACCACAAAAGTCACCAACAGTGCTACTGATGATACAAACTCTCTCAGAGCAACATCAACAATTCATCTCACTACGCAACAGCAACAAGAACAACAATTCTGCAACTATCTATGACAATCCTGAAGTTCACCTAGCATGTATGAAATACACTAGTGATCATATATCCCTATCCAGTCATATTCCTGCCTCTCATGAATGGATCATAGATTCCGGTGCAGTGACCATATAACTGTCTCATTTGATTTACTTGTTGATCTCGTGCCTATCAAATCAGTCATATATATGTCCAATGGAAAATCCTCCATGATCACCCACAAAGGCACAATTATCTTATCCAAAGACATTACCCTTCACAATGTCTATCATGTCCCTGACTTCCAGTTCAGTCTTATTTATGGGAGTAAGCTTACTATTGATTATGGATGCTGTCTAGTTTTTTCTGCAACCTCTTGCTTCGTTCAGGGTCCAAATCAGTTGCAAAACAAGGAGATTGGTAGATTGTTGGCGGTCTCTAAAAGCTTCAAATTCCCAACTCAAGTCTCACTTCAAGTGCCTTTAACACTACAACTACTGAATATGTTTTCACATAACCTCTTGACAAACTGTATCTCTGGCACACAAGACTTGGGAATGTACCTTTATCCTCTATGAAACATATTCCTTCAATAAAATGCCCTTTTAGTAATAAAACTAATCTCTGATGTGATGTTTGTCATATGGCTAGGCAAACTAGGCAACATTTTCCCTTAAGTAGCCCCCACGACAATACTGTGTTTGAATTAATTCACTGTGACATATGGGGGCCATACAAACAATCAAATCATGATGGCTGCAACTTTTTCATCACTGTTGTGGATGTTACTCAAAGGTAACATGGACATACCTTCTCAATTATAAAGCTCAGACAGGCCAAGTCCTTCAGACCTTTTTTGTTATGGTCAAAACACAATTTAATGTATCTGTCAAAAATCTTAGAACAGATAATGGGACTGAATTTTTTAAAACTACACTCAGTCCCCTTCTTCAAGCTCAAGGCATTCAACATCAAAATTCTTGTATTGACACCCCTCAACAGAATGGCAAGGTTGAAAGGAAACACATGCATCTACTAGAACTTGCTAGAGCTCTCAGATTTCAGTCTAGCCTCCCTATCAGATTCTGGGGAGACTGCCTGCTCACTACTACCTTCTCATCAACATGTTGCCTAACCATGTGCTAAAATTCAAAACTCTATTTGAAACTCTATTAGGTACTCCACCACAATATGATCATTTAAGAACCCTTATATGTCTGTGCTATGTACCTACTGCATCACATAACATAGACAAATTCTATTGTTGGACATTGAAACATCTAGCGTGCAATGTCAAAACCCCTAACCTAAGGTTCTAGCATAAATGAGATGAAGATGAAATAAAAACAAATAAGCAGTTCAGAATAAAAAAGTTACATGTTGAGATGTTGGATCTTTGATATCGACAAAGTCTAGTTGTCCGGTTTGCTGCTCTAAGTTCAACCTTGATGAGCACCGGCGATTCGAATAAGCAATAAGGGGAGAAAGATGCTTGTAAGTTTGGAAGGTTTGTGAAAAGAGCAAAAGGGAGAGGAGCCTTTGTTTTTATAGATCGAATGAGGGGTAGAATGGGAAGAAATATTTCCAGATGTGACTTCTTGGACACGTGATGCTGGAAACGAGGCGTCGCATTTAATGCCACCTCAGGAAAGATGCACACATGCAGCATCACCCCTCAGACGACAGTTGCACTTTGGCATGTCATGTCAACACACGTCTGGCACCTGTATGCCTTTCCAACCATTGAAATGATCTCTAACGCACCCACTATCAACCTCATTTCATGAATCTGGTCCAAACAGCAAAAAAGATCAAGTCTTATAACAGTCAGACAATGCATCTTTCATGAACAAACCATTATGCTCCTCACTCCGAGCACATGAGCTCACTAAACAAGAAATCTTGCGCTCATCATACCCCCAAACTTAAACTTTGATCGTCCCGAGCAAAGAAAATGAATTGTGGATATGCTCGAGAACAATATGAAATGAAGGCAGCGCTCAATTAAGATCCCACAAGCATTACCATTTAAGAGATCAACCCAAAGATTATAAATATGCATAATAGAGGTATGAATTGATTCATATGTTAGCAAACAATCCTCAAACAATCATTCATACCATAAAACATATTTTTTACCCAAAAGTAGCAATGCTCTAGCTTAGATTGAATGGCCAACTGAGATACCAAATGCAAGTCAAACCGGGAGAGTCATTAACTAATTTTTTTGTCACAAGGCAAGGCAAGAACACACGGTATGACAATATCAATAGGACTTTTTAAAGCATGTAATGTTCGGCCAATGTTTGGGCTACAAATGAAGGATAGGATAGCAAGCCAAGAGAGCAAAGAATTTGAAGTCTTCACATAATGACTAGCTTCATGAAAGCACAACTCTTCAATACCACAGCCTCACTTCAACAACCCCTTAAACGTTAAACTTTGGGTTGAAAAGGGTATCTCATCTACCACAAACAATTAAGCTCCACCCTTATATCTCCTTGAGAAAATTAAGAACAATGACATTTTTTTTTCTTTCTTTCTTTTGTGGCCACCCTTGATTTTTCTTTTCTTTCTTTCTTTTTCATTGCTTTCCAAGGGGGCTCTTTTCTTTTTCATTTCATTTTCATTTTTTTCACCACCATTCAACAACAATTTTCAAATTCTCAACATCAACATTAATAAGAACACAACCTTCATGAAGCACACACTTCCAAACAAGATTACAAAAATAAAATAATTCATTCCAAATCATGATCTCTTAAAGGGTGACGTTAGAAATGTATAACTTCACGTGATAAGATAATGCGGGTGTAAGAAATGAAGTCGAATGGGGGTCATTGTGTGCTCTAGGCACACGTCATTCTTTAAATGAGCTCAACGGGGACACCAGGGATTTTTGTGAGATAAATGGGTAGGATAGAGAAAGGCACAAACGGTCCAAAGATGGCCTATATCATGCTCTTGTCATACACATATGCCCAAACCAAGCTTTTCATCATCAAAATATAACTCTCAACATTTAGACTCACAATATGGTACTCTTAGACATGCACAAACATCACTAAGGCAAAGTATAAAACCCAATCAGCAACTTGGGCAATATCCATCATGAATAAGGTGATGCTACCACATGAATCACAAACATATCCTCAACTATGCATATAATAATCTCAAAATTGACTCCTAGAAAATAATGCAAGCAAACTCAAAGAGCACCAAAAATGGAGAGCATAAATAAATTGGAGCATATAAAGCACAAGATTTTCAGAATTTTCAAAGTTCACCAACCAAACCATACTCCCTAAAATTAAAATAACAGGAGAAGGGAAAGAAAGAAAACTCCATCTGTAACGCCCCAAATTCGGCACCGACGCCACGGTCCCACAATTTGGTCACGTCACCAACAATCATAACTTAAATCATAAATGTTCTAATCTCGTAATAATTAAATCTTAATATCCTTGACTTAAGTCAAAAATAACTCAAAATGATTAAATACAAAATATATCTAAAACTTGACATGAGTCCATAATTAATTTAAAGTATTGTCGAATAATTCAATAAGTAAGACTAAATCTAAAATTCTCGGAAGCCGTCATCTTGGTCTACCCGAGCCAAAATCCTCTAATAATCTTACTCATTACCTGAGAAAGAAGAGTATGAAGGGGTGAACGAACAATACTCAGTAAGTTCATATACGACCCCTCCGGTTACTAAGAAGGAGTTGACCAGGAATAATTTAGAGATGAATATTAATATAATAGTCGAAATTCATTATTTAAAAATCGATAAGCGGAAGCAATTATCATATTTCGATTTAAGAGAGTAAGAATCCAAATGAAAATAAACGTTCAAATGTGACTCGAGTAATCAACTATCGCCAACCGTCCCATACCAATTAGCGACAACTAACTACTCACAGAATCCCATGATCACATATGCAAATTCATAAATCATAGTTCATAGTTCATAGATCATAATTCATAGATCATTGGTATATCCGGATAACCACGCCACGGGCCAAGTGGCGTTCATAAGCATCATAAATCATAGTTTCATAATTCATAGTGTCATAAATTCAACTTAGTGATCATGGTAGAATATCAAGTAATCAAATAATTTTACAAAATCAGGCATCGCCAAAAATCGTACTTTTCATATCAAAGGTATCTCACATGAAATTTAATAATTATGTGAGAATGAACAGATAATCAAATTATGAGTTCGAAAGAAGTGTAAGCGACGGAGTTCGAATTCAAATGCCGATTTAAAGTCGGCGTACGTTTCAAGAAATATCGAAGTCAAGGAATTTAATGAGAACCTAACAAACGGTACATAAAAATTAGAGACCTAAAAGAGGTAAAATCTCTTACCTGAATATGCTTAGCAAAAATAGTCCACCACACATACGATCACCCTAAACTCGTTTGCCCGAATCTAGATTCAATAATAACCATGATTACTAACTAAAGTCGACCAACGTTGCATTAATAATCAATACTTAAAAATATTCAAAATTATATAAACTCTTTTAAGAAATTATTATTATTATTATTATTATTATTATTTTCAGAACCTATTCTACTGTTTCTGCAAATCATATAAGCATAATTTTTAATTTATAAAAATCAAATGATGTTAACTAATCTATTAGTATTTATTAATTGATACTATAGATAAAAAAAAAAGTTCACACCCACTGATCCACACACAAAATATACACACATAAGCTGACGGATATATATATATATATATATATGCATGTATATATGTTTCCCACACACATACACCAACTGATTTCTTCCCCCTCCCTTTTTCTTTTGTCTAATCAATATGAAAGGAAGTAACCCGTCACCATCAATTAATATGATTTCTTTCTTCTTCTTTTTTTTAAAAATCAAGTCTAATCAAACAACACACACTGACGGTCAAAGCACACACCCTATACTATATATATATATATATATATATATATATATATATATATATATATATATATATATATATATATATATATATATTAGATATGAATGACACAACAAACACACTGACACACACACACAACACACACCTGCGCACACGCACACACTGCACAGCCTATATATTGTAGATATAGGTATATATTATATCTATATAAACCTAATGATGAGACATATATATTATATCTATAAACCTAACATGCTTACCGGCCGGTAGCTTCTCCCTCTCTTCTACGCCGTCGAGTTCTCTCCTATAGAGTTCTTTTTTTTTTTTTTTTTGTACTCCGTTAACATGTAAAGGGTTTTCTCATCCTTTAACCCTTTATTTATACCAAAAACCCTAGTAGGTTTCCTAACCCTAAAACTAAATGGACTAAGACCAATTTTTAATTGGGTAATATTATTAGGGAATTGTAATTAATTCTTGTCACAAGTGGGCCAAGCCCAACCCAATTTAATTAGTTACTAATTAGGTTCAAAACATTAATTTAACACATATAATTATAACATTAATTATATAGGTCCAAAACGATCATAATATTAATTAACGAAAAAATTAATATTTTTACTAAAATTATCGGGGTATTACACTCTCAAAGTTGATTTCTTATGGAGTCCGGGCCAAAAAGATCCACTCCAAAAATCTCTACACGCAACCTCTACAATAAAGCGCTAAACCCCTGCATCAAATCATGCTCAAAAGCAAAGAGTAGAAATGAAATTATGGAATAAAAAAGAAAAGAATATATTTTTGTGTAGGGACACTATTTACACCTCCCTACAAACCTACAAATTCGGGAGGGCTTCAAAAAGCGACTCAAAATACAAAACATATAAATACAAAAGCAAGTAAACTAATTAAAAAAAAAATGCTCAAAATACAATCAGCTTCGCTTGGTATCGATATTAGCATATAGGAGCAAAAATTAAATCATTCTCCGGCAACGGCGCCAAAAACTTGATGTACGAAAAAAGCAACTCGAGCAAGATTACCCGGCCGTATCAAGTAATAAAGTGTACCTAAGTACGAGTTATCGATCCCACATGGAATGCACGTAATTCTGACTCCAACTAAATACCAAAATTATGCTAACTAGTTATATTTGAGCGAAAAGAAAATGAATTAAAATCTAAAAATATAAACAACCTAGAAAGCAATTAAATCTACATTAATGCGGAGGTGGTTTGGTAACAACAAATCAATATAAAAATATAGGAGTGCAATATTTCTAGTCTAGCCGGTGTTTAATTTAATCATCTTTCTGCTTTTCTTTAATTTAAGTCTTGGTAGTCGGACGCGCTAGTTTATTCACTACGGGCTTTCGCTACGTATAGCAAATCTAGCTATCACTCAACCTTGCCACGGGCTTATATCATCGCAACACATAACATAGGGGAGAAAATAGCCACATGTCAGAAGAAGCATCCAACGACTATCTACGTACTGTCTCCTTTCGGTCTCACGCCACGCAAACTACTATTATGATTTTCTGAATAACATGAAGGGCTTTTGCTTCGTATCTTATCATTCTAGTGATCACCTAATGGTTCGCTACGCCATTAAAAGCATGATGAGCACACAATAATAACCAAGCGCATGGGTAATACTTCGCAAAAAGAAACTCTCTATATTTTTCTACAATCCATGTTGATAGCCGAGACAACTAAAATTGGTTAACTACGGGCTCTCGCATCTTATAGTCAACCCTAACCTCCCCGACCTCGCGAATGACTAAGGTGGTTCGATCGCGTGCCAAACCTAGTCTCATAATGGCTATTGGTGTGTGTCACAAAACACCAACTATTAAATTGATTGGTCCGAAATATAAAGGTAGCTCTCGTGGATCCTAAATATTTCTAAAATCATCTAATTATTGGTCAAATAATTAAAAACATTAATTTCACAAAATAATAACCAGCATGAATGTGTACTAAATAAAGAGATACATTAAATTAAAACACTACATTTAACATAGAAAAATAATTGTATTCCATAAATAATTTAAGCATAAACCAATTCTTCACTTACAAAATTAATCAACCCAAGAAATTATACAACTATCAAAAATAGAGATAGGAAGAATTGAACCGAGTAAATCGCGTTTCCGAGGTTGAAATCAATTGTAGATGCTTCGTTGGCTCTTGATTTGAAGCTCCAAACCTTCAAATGTGATCAAGCTTCAAGGATTTGGTGTGAAAATGGTGGAAAATGGGGCTGGTGCCCCATTTAGGGCTCACACCCGTAAATGGGGACTTGGTTTTATGAAATGAAGGTTGTTAGGATTTAAATGGGAAGGCAGCAAAGAGAGGAGGGCTTCCAGGGGCATTTTAGGTAGCATAAAGGAAAGTTGGGGGCAAAAAAGGAAGGGAAAGGCTGGCTGGGTCGCGGTAGGGTCAGGGCTGAACCAGGCTCAGGGGACATGGGCTACCCAAGTGAGAAACGGGCTGGATGGTGAGATAAAATGGGCTGAGAAGCGGGTTGATGGGGCAGAACGGAGCGAGGCGCAGGTCGGACTAGGTCGGGATAGGAGGGGCAGGGCTAGGCCTGGATGTGGCTGGCTGAGCGAGCGACACGTGGCTCCTCTGGCTGGGCGACAACTCAAAAGCAGTTTCAACATTTGCTCTAGCCTCCCCTTATGATCTGGAATGAACGCCGGTGCCCCCATACTTCCTAGAATTGTTGGCGAAGGTCCTTCCCCCTCCAGGACTATCGGTTTCATCCTCCGTTAGACCAGTTGGCCTCCGTTAGCCCTCAATTGCCTTGGATCTCTTAACGAACTTAACGGACTTTCACCAAATAAATTCCAATTCGACTTTTAAGCCCATAATTGCCTCGAACTTTGTGCTAAACACCATATAATTGCTCAATTATACATGGAAACCTACATTAAGCACAAATACACAAATAATAATATTTCCAAAGCATAATTAACTCAAAAATAGCACAAAATAGAAGAAAATTCTCAGGAAAATTCGTGGAAATCTTGCGTTCATCAGGGGGCCACCGAGCTGTTTAGCCCAAAAGGCCCAAGCAGCTGTCATGTACCAAGCACGCCATCACCATGATCACGAGTGAATCGTGTGCGTGCATCACCGTGCGAGCTCAACTCATAAGCGAGCAGGGACATGTACCCGACTTCCTATGCATACCAAGCAGGTAGCCTCCTGCTCAACGTCTGAGGGCCAAGAGTGTAGTGAACATTCATATGTCTTAGCGAACACGACCAAGTCCACAAGGGGTATGTTAATGGTCGTCCAGAACGTGGGGTGTTAATGCCAAAAAATCCGCCCCCACGTTCCGGACGTGGCCAGGGACGTGTCCGCTTTTCACGTTCGTGCATTCAATGTTCAGGTCTCAGCCTTTAAGGCTGGCCCTATATAAACCCTTCTCCAACAAAAGGAGAGGTACGCTCACAAGTTTACAGGCTAAAACTCTGTATATATATATATATATATATATACACACATGTATACGCACTTGCTGGATTATTGATTATCACACCGGAGTGCTTTTGCAGGGAAAGCCCCTGCCTAGTTCACGTTTGTTCTTGACTTCTTCGACAGATTTGAGCCTCAAGAAGTTACAGATAGATTGAAAGCCAAGTATCCAGTTATCCCATCCTAGTGTATCTACCTTATTTTGGATACATCAATAATAATAATAACATCATCAACAATAATAACACAAAAAATAGAATTGATACTAACAATAGCATCAAACATTTTGCTATTAGCATTATTGTTGTTGTTTTGTTGATAACATTATTATTATTGTTTTTGTTGTTTTTGTTGTTGTTGTTATTATTATTATTATTATTATTATTATTATTATTATTATTATTATTATTATTATTATTATTGGTATAACTACTAGTATTACTAATATTAATATAACAAGTTTATAAAAGATTGTATAACAAGTGTAGAGAGATTAATTGTTTTGAATTTTTAATACTCTATTAAATATTAACTTTAGATTTTATAAATCATGGATAGTTGTTTTAGGATCATTTGAGAATCAATTTTTTAAAAGAGACTATTGGTATTTAATAGTAACAATTTTGATGAAGATGATGATAATAACGTTTTGTTATTATAAAAAAAATAACAATACTAATTATAATTATTCAATGAAATTCATTACTATCATCAATGAAAAACAAAATAAGTTTTCATTCAAATAAAAGTTCTTAATGTAATGGCGTGACTAGAAACGTTAACTTCTACCTTTTAGTGTTATATAAGTTAATTCTTGTACTTCTTGAATACACAATAATTTTAATGAGACTTTTTTGTACTTTTATCAAATATTTACTAGTAGGAGTTGACTGCTTTGCTCTTTTTGCCGATATCTCTCCCTCGCACAAAACCTTCTTCGTTCAAAGAGTTTTAACTTTTAACTCTCGCCAGCACTTTACTTCAATTCCCTCATCGCCGTCAATCGATTAACCAAGATGGGTGTGGGCTTCATCGTCGGCGTCCTTAGAGTTCTTATTCTCTCACACGCAGCCTACGCCACCGTTCAATGTACCCTTCTTCTACCACCCATCTCATTGTTATTAGCTATTCATTTTTGTTCTTTCTGATTCAATTTCTTAAAATTAATAATTTTGCAGATAGGACTTTACTCAAAATTACAGAGGAGGAGTTTTCTGGACCCCCCATGAACGTAAATTTACGATTTCTCTTTGTGTAGATATGATGTTACAACTTGTTTGAATATTGTTGATGTATATATTGTTGAGATTATACACTAATAATCACACAATCGAACTCGTGAATCAACCGTAACAAAAACCTGAAAAACAAGGGTTAGCAAAACCAAAATGAATAACAAACGAACACGATCAAAAGCACTGCAAAGGGGAATGTATATTGATCGATAGATGATTACAAATTGGCGGTTGTAATCTCTCTCTAGTGTTTAGCCTCACAAACGAGTGTCAAACCTAACCCCAACACGTACATATACCTTATATAGTTTAGGGTTGCAAGTGGGAAAGGAGAAGGAGTCCAACTAAATAAGGAAACAAACTAGAAAATGGAAACAAACATAAAATAACAAGAAAAATGGCGTTGCTCCTTCAATTCGGATGCAACAAATCGCATGAACACCCTAGACGTTTGAAAGGGCAACAATAAATTGTAGCTTTGAGATCCAACATATAGTCGTGCACATACCCAGTGGTACTCCTGAATAGTCAGCATCCACATAACCTTGTAACCCCAAGTTATTCCTCTTCAAGCACAAAGCTACGTCTGCAGTCCTTCGAAAATAACAAAGTATCCACTTAACTGCTTCCCAATGCTCCTTGCCTGGATTGCTCATATACCTGCCGATAACTCCCACTGCATGGGAGATATCTGTTGGTCCACAATAATGCTCAAATAGGCTAGAGGAGGGGTGAATAGCCTATGATGCCAATTTAAAAACTTTTCTTTTGGATATAAATAAAGCACAGTTTAAGTGGCAATAGCAGTTTATCGAGTTGAGCATGTCTGCCGGTAGAGGCTATCAGTAGACTTGCTCTAAGCAGAAGTATCAACTCTGTCAGTAAACTGGTAGTCAAATCAAAAGCCTATTAAAAGGATTTGGACAGCGGAAGGTAAAGAGGCTATGATTTGGAGAAGTCATATGTGGTTGTACACGAATATATGTTCAGAACAACAACACACTTAATACTTCTTTCAAATGCAGCTTTAGGAAATCAATTAGAGAATGACTTTTCTAAAGATAAATCATTTATAAAAAGCTCATAGATATATAAGGACTGAGAGATAAAGAATTCGTAAGAACATATGAATTTATTCAAAGATAAATTACATATTACATCCGTCTAAATAATCTATGTATAGTTTCTGGCTTTGTCTTCCCAAGTCTCAATCCTTACTTAATTATCCATTCAAGGATCTTTAAGTAGCAAAGGACAATAGGAGACAAGAATGAGAAATTGTTATGAGAAGGAAGGGATTTTCAAGGTCGTTCAGATATAAAGATATATCTGAACGATTGAGTGCAAAGCACTCGACCTTCCATGATGAATGATTATTGCACAATTAACAGCATTTGTATTGGAATACAAATCTGAAGATATGAATGCAATATCTACAGACATCTCTTCATTTTCGTCAGACATAATCTAACATCAATCTTCAGATCTTGATCTCTGTCTATTGAAGTTTCTGATCAATCTTTTCTCTTCTCCAAGCTTTTCTTCCTAGCAATCCACTGAAGGTGTTTTGCTAAGATCTGGATGAGTTCACTGCAATCTATGTAGAGATCAGAGATACGTTGGTGAAGACGATCTCTTTGAAGATCTCTTTTCTTTGAAGCACTTGAGTAATTTGAGATTACTCACTGCTTATCATCTGTATCATTTGATGATCTTAGATGTCGCTAACAGTGTGTGTTTCTTTGGGCAAAAGAGAGGATTTATATAGACGAGAGCCAATGTGATCGTTGAGAGATGTAGTTTTGAGATTTCTATCTGTTTAGAGATGTAGTGGTTGAAGTCTATCGGATAGAGATCTTTGTCCATAAGATCTTTGACTGTTTGGAACAGAGATTTAGTCTTGTAGATCTTGGAACTTGTTGTCTGTCAGACTGTGTTGATAAGTTTCTGAAGAGTAGGTCTGATATCTGTTGCACTGTCAGGTGGTATGTTCAATAAAGTAATTGCTTTTTGACTTTAACAGACTACTTGAGTGAGAGAAAGTCTTATAGCCTTAGGTATGTTAGGCTATCTGAGGCTTGAACATATTTGTCTTGATTTGAGCTGCTTCTAGACTTTTCTCTTTTGCACGTGCAGAATAAAGTCTGCCGGTGGAATGTTTCGAGCCAGTGGAAACAAGTCTTCCGATTCAGGAGAACTAATGTCTGATGGTGCGAACAGTTTAACTTATAGCATGTCTGCCGGTGGTGAGTCTTATGGATGTTCTGATTTTTATCACTGAAGGCTTTTGACATAGCTGCAAGTCTTCCGGTGCTGAGTGCATCTGAAGTGCTGGTCTATTTCAATCATCAAGTAGGAAGGTAGGACTTGATCAGGTTGCACCTAATCTAAGACCTATGTGATATCATACGAGTTGCCACGCTAACCAGTACGTAGACCTTTTAGCCACTCGTGATGACTCACTTGTAATAGGGGCAAGCAAATCAACATTTATAGAATATGCAAGGTGATAACTAAATTATCAAGAATCATATTCCAACAATATCTGGTCTTGTGCACACCATAGCATACATAAGGCTTCCAATCGGTGAAGCATAAGGCACCTTTGCCATACGTTTTCTCTGATCATTTGTCTTAGGACACATCTCTTTAGACAGCTTGAATTGACTAGCCAAGGTAGTAGACACATGTTTTGCATCCCACATGTTGAACCTACAAAGAACCTTTTTCACATACTCCGCTTGCAAAAGTATTAACTCATCTTTGGATCTCATGATCCTTATGCCAAGAATTTGGTTTACAGCCCCCAAATCCTTCATAGCAAACTCCTTTGACAACTCACCCTTGAGCTTGTCAATCTCCGGTTTACAACCCCCTACTATTAACATATCATCAACATATAATAGCAAGATAATAAGTGAATTACCTAGGCCTTTCACATAGCAATAACGATTAGCCTCACATCGAAGAAACTCGGCACTACATATGAAATTGTCAAATTTCTTGTACCACTGTCGAGGCGCTTGCTTCAGCCCATACAAACACTTCAACTATTTACAAACCATCTTCTCTTTGCCACGTGTCTCGAACCCCTGCGGTTGCACCAAATAAAGTTCCTCCTCTAAATCCCCATAGAGAAAGGTCGTCTTCACATCCAACTGCTCCAAGAATAAGTTGTACATGGCAACCAAGTCGAGCACAATCTGGATGGTGTTTAATTTCACCACCGGAGAAAATATCTATGTATAATCAATGCCCTCCTTCTACTGAAACCCTTTCACTACTAGCCTCGCCTTGTGACATGTCTTCCCATCGGCTTCATTTTTGACCTGATACACCCACTTGTTGTGCAAAGCTTTCTTACCCCTAGGAAATTCTGTAAGCTTCCATGTTTTGTTGAACATCAATGAGTCCATCCCATCTTTCATGGCTAGCTCCCACTTGACCGAATCCGTGGCCTCTATGGCCTCTTCATAACACTTAAGTTCCCCCTTGTCGGTCAACAAGATATAATTTAATACTGTAAAATACTTTTGTGGTGCCCTGATAGTCCTGCTAGATCTCCTCAATTGAGCAGGAGGTGTGCTAGGTTCCACTGTAGGAACTTCAATGTCCGTGTCTTCAACCTCTTTCTCTCCAGTTTCTACCTCTAGCAGATCACACAAAGGAAGATCACTCCCACTGTCCCCAGACACCGTAGTACCTGAATCAACCTTTGTCTTGTGTTTGTACAAAGCATCTTCATCAAAGACCACATCCTTGCTCCTAATGATTTTACGGTTTTGATCATCCCAAAACCTAAAACCAATCTTGGTATCACCATACCCAATGAAATAACACTTCTTAGATTTCGCATCCAATTTTCTTCTAACAGATGAATCCATGTGCAAGTAAGAAACACAACCAAAGACTTTCAAAAAAGAAAGGTCTACCTTCTTTCCGCTCCAAACTTCCTCTAGTAGCTTAAAGCCCAATGGTGTTGACGACCCACGATTAATAAGAAAAGTAACAGTGCTCACAACCTCAGCCTAAAACATCTAGGGTAGACCCGAGTGTAGCCTCATGCTCTTAGCCCGTTCATTAAGCGTCTTGTTCATCATCTTCACCACCCCATCTTCATCGTATTCTCTGCACAATACTTGGTGAATTCCCCATCAACGTATTCACCCCATTATCCAACCTCAAGCATTTAACCTTCAAATATGTCTCATTCTCTACCATAGTTTTCCACAATTTAAAAACATTGAAAACTTCACATTTATGCTTTAGAAAGTAAACTCATACCTTCCCACTCGTGTCATCGATAAATGTGACATAATAACTGGAGCCTCTCACGGAGCTCACGGTAGTCGGACCCCAGACATCTATGTGAACCAACTCAAGCTTCCCAGCTTTTGGCTCGACTCTATCT
The DNA here is from genome assembly GCA_013146195.2 of Codonopsis lanceolata. Classification (NCBI taxonomy): domain Eukaryota; kingdom Viridiplantae; phylum Streptophyta; class Magnoliopsida; order Asterales; family Campanulaceae; genus Codonopsis; species Codonopsis lanceolata. The sequence continues at coordinate 2,579,686 of CM028380.1, forward strand.
TCACAAAGCTAGCCCACTTTTGCTTCCCCATGATGCAACCTTCACATAGGCTGTGCTCAATAGTTTTCAATCCTGGTAATAGACCTCGAGAATGTAGGATCTCCATCCCCTTCTTGCTCATGTGTCCAAGCCTATAATGTCATTTCTCGGAGCTCAAGCAAACTGAAAGTGCGACGGCGTCCTTCAAGCTGGAATTGATGTAAAGGGTTCAAGTTTTACGACCTCAAGCGATGATCATAGCCCCTTTCGTGACCTTCCAACTACTACCATTGAAAGCCACATGATGTCCGTCGTCCCCAAATTGCCCAACCAAAATAAGATTCTTAATCAACTTCGGTACATGCCTAACCTTGGTCAACCTCCACGAAGTACCTTTTATTAGGCATCTTCAAAGTCACATCACCTACACCCACAATATCCAAGGACTCTCCATCTGGGAGATACACTCGCCCTTGATTTCTAGCGACATAATTCTACCTAATCTCCCGATGTGATGTAGTATGAAACGATGCACCCGAATCTATCACCCAAAAATTAAGATAACAGTCAACTGATAGTATCAATGCATCGGCCTCATCATCCGTGGCTGCATTGGCGGAATCACTATCATTCTTCTTCTTCACAGCACAATTTCTCTCATAGTGGCCTGGCTTGCCACACCTCCAACAACTGGGTTCGTTGCCTGGATCACAGGATTTGCTCATACCGTTTCTCTTACCACCTCTCCTTTTAGAACTTCTACCTCGACCTCTATTATCAACATTAAGGACTAAGTTATTGTTAACTGACTCACCAGAATCTCTCTTGTGGACTTCTTCACCAAGAACGACATCTTTTGCCTCCTTGTAAGACAATTTTTTTCCCGCCAATCGAGTTGGTGATCGCAGTCCTCATGGATTCCCACGAGTTCGGCAAAGAAGCCAGGAGAATTAGGGCACACATATCATCATCAAAGTTGATCTCCACCGTGACCAACTGATTAATAATAGTGCTAAAATTATTCAGATGATCGGCAACCGGCGTGCCCTCATTCATCTTCAGGTTGAATAGCCTTTTCATTAGGTGCACCTTGTTATTTCCGAATGGCTTTTCGTACGTATCCGAGAAAGCTTTCAACAGGCAAGTTGTGGACTTTTCAGCAGCTACATTGTGCACAATGTTCTTTGAAAGTGTCAATCGTACAATCCCCAACACTTGTCGATCCAAGATCAACCACTCGTCATTCTTCATATCTGCAGGCTTTGCACCCAACAAGGGTGTGTAAACCTTCTTGATATATAAATAATCATCTATCTGCATCCTCCAATAGGCAAAATCCGACCCATCGAATTTTGAGACTGATTACGAGACATGTTTTCAAACAGCTTCTGAACTCAAAGCTCTGATACCAGTTGTTGAGATTATACACCGATAATCACACGATTGAACTCGTGAATCGACCGTAACAAAAACCTGGAAACAAGGGTTAGCAAAACCAAAACGAATAATGAACGAACATAATAAAAAACACTACAAAAGGGAATATACATTGATCGGTAGGATAAACAATTACAAGTTGACGGTTGTAATCTCTCTCTAGTGTTTAGCCTCACAAACAAGTGTCAAACCTAACTGTAACACGTACATATACCTTATATAGTTTAGGGTTACAAATGGGAAAGAAGAAGGAGCCCAACTAAATAAAGAAACATGCTAGAAAACGGAAACAAACAGAAAATAACAAGAAAAAGGGTGTAGCTCCTTCAATCCGGATGCAGCAAATCGCATGAACACTCTAGACGTTTGAATGGGGAGTGCCTACAATGCTCAATCCTTTCCTTCTCCTCAATCGATCCCAAGGCTCCATTAACACTAACATATATGCTATCGGGTGTTTGATTTTGGAAAAATTCAGATTGTATTGGAGTTGATAGTAGGGTTGGTTTTGAGCATGTGGGCTGGACTTACTATGCCCAGAAAGTTCCTTTCCATACTCCCTGATTCCGATGAGAACATGTAATGTATTTTCGATATATGTTTTCGATGCTTCTTTATTGTTTGCAAATTGTACAATTCCTAAGAATTCAAGTTACAATATATGATTCTCTTCATGCATTTGAAAATGTAGAAATACAAATAGTCTCAATTTGAAAGTAAATCGTACTCCCTCTGATCTAGTCAAAGTATCTTACTTTCCTTTTCTGGATATTACTCTCAAAGTGTCACGTTTTGAAAATTAAGATTGTGATGCTAATGAAGTTGTAACTTTATACTTCAATCTATGATTTGGGGAACAAAAAATATCAGATGGGTCTCAACTTGGACACTTTGGTCTATATGTGTATGTGTTGACACGCGGAATTAGAGATTTAGAGTTGATGAGCCCAAGATTTCCATGAATTTTCTTGGGAATTTTCTTCTATTTTGTGTTATTTTTGAGTTAATTATGTTTTAGAAATATTAGTATTTGTGTATTTATGCTTAATGTAGGTTTCCATGCATAATCGAGCTTTTATATGGTGATTGGCATGAAGTTCGAGGCAATTCCGGGCTTTAAAGTTGAATTGGAAATTATTTGGTCAAACTTCGTTAAGTCCGTTAAGTGTTCCAAGGCAATTGAGGGCTAACGACAACTAACAAAGGCTAACAGCATTAACAAATGACTAATTTGTGAAGTCTGGACAGGGAAGGACCTTCGGCAGCTCATCCAAGAGAATCAGGGGCATCAGAGCAAGTTTCGAATGTTCAGGGGAGGCCAGTGCATTTCTGGATTCTCCCACTCTGTGTTGTCGGCTTATCCAGCAGCCACGTAACCTCACTCCCAGCCTTATCTCCAAGCTGCTGACCCGCGTGTCCTCTACCCAGATCCAGTCCAACCCAGTCCATCCATGCCTCTCCAACCCGCGTCCCAACCCTCTTCCCTCTCTCATGCCGCCCCATTTGACCCTGGGTTAACCCGCGCTCTAACCACATGGGCTGCCCCATTTACTGCCCGTGCCCCAACCTTGCCCATTTCCTTTTTTCTTTCCCAAACAACCCCTATTTCTTTCCTTTCCTTCATATATTGCACATGCCTTCATGATGACTTTTGTTGCCTTCCTTTTTATTCTCACGACAGTCTCCATTCAAACAACAAGTCCCCATTAGGGGCTGTTAGCCCTAAATGGGGCACCAACCCCATTTTCACCAAAAATTCCTCCATGCATCGATTGCTTGATCACCATTGAAGGTTTGGAGCTTTAAATCAAGAGCCAACGAAACATCTACAAATGATTTCAACCTCGAAAACACGATTTGCTCGGTTTAATTCTTCCTATCTCTATTTTTGATAGTTGTTATAATTTCTTGGGTTGATTAATTTTGTAAATGAAGAATTGGTTTATGCTAAAATTATTAATGGAATGCAATTATTTTTTTATGTTAAATGTAGTGATTTAATTTAATCTATCTCTTTATTTAGTACATATTCATGTTGGTTATTATTTTGTGAACTTAATGTCTTTAATTAATTGACCATTAATTAAATGATTTTAGAAATATTTAGGATCTACGAGAGCTACCTTTATATTTCGAACCAATCAATTTAATAGTTGGTGTTTTTTGACACACACCGATAGCCATTGTGAGACTCAGTTTGACACGAGATCGAACCACCTTAGCTATTCGTGAGGTCGGAGAGGTTAGGGTTGACTATAAGATGCGAGAGCCCGTATTTAACCAATTTTATTTGTCTCGGCTACCAATAAAATTTATAGAAAAATTTAGAGATTTTTTTTTACGAAGTCTTACCCATGTGCTTAGTTATTATTCTGTGTTTTTTATGTTTTTAATGGCGTAGCGAACCATTAGATGATCACTAAAATTATAGGATAAGATGCGAGAACCGTCCTATTAATTCTGAAAATCACAATAATTGTTTGCGTAACGTGAGACCGAGAGGAGATCGTACGTAGATAGTCATTGGGGGCTTGTTTTGACATACGACTATTTTCTCCTATGCTATAAGAAGCGAGAGCCTGTAGCTAGGAGTTGTAGCTAGATTTGCTATACGTTGCGAGAGCTTGTAGCGAATATAATAGTGTGCCCGACTACCAAGACTTGAGTTTTAAAAAAAAAGTAAAAAGATGATTAAATTAAACATCGACTAGACTAGAAATAATGCACTCCTATATTTTTATTTTTATTTGTTGTTGCCAAACCACATCCGCAGTAGATTAGATTTAATTACTTTCTAGATTGTTTATATTTTTAGATTTTAATTCATTTTCTTTTCGCTCAAATATAATTAGTTAGCCTAATTTTGGTACTTAGTCGGAGTGAGAATTACGAACATTCCCTGTGGGATCGATAACTCGTACTTAGGTACACTTTATTACTTGATACGGCCAGGTATTCTTGACCGAGTTGCGTTTTTGCGCATATCAAGAATTCTAAAAAACAACTAGATTTGCTTCATGGGAGGCCAATTAATTAACTCAAAATGTTTTGGTTACTTGTACTCCCTCCGTCCCTAAATAATCGTCTGGGTTGACCCGGCGCACAGTTTAAGAAAAAGTAATTGACTTGATTATTTATATTGGTTTAATGTGTAGTTTCCTTTAATGTCCATGCATATGTGGCCCATAATTAAAGTAGAGTGAAAAAGTAAGGGTAAAGTGGTAAAAGTGATGTTCTAAAAAGGTAAGTTTCAAAGTGGACAATTATTTTGGGACGGACGAAAAATGAAAGGATGACGATAATTTAGGGACGGAGGGAGTATAAAATAAGGATGAGTTTAGTAAAGATAGGATGGAAAGTAATTATTGGAGCCTTCATGAGTACTTAAATCCATATTTGATAGTTCTGATTAGATATATTATTTATAAGGCCATGCCCTCGTGTCTTGGATTTTCAAAGTTGCTGGTTTTAACTATGTTGATACTCCACTATTATGTCCATTATGCTTTACAAGGGTTATAACACATCCCCAAAATACTTAATTTTTCAAATATAGGGACTTGCTTTCATAATTTACACCATCAGTAATCATGTGGCTAGAGTTGACTGTCCCTAAGTTGGTTGTAATTGGCAGTCATCATTTTTGTGAGTTATTATTATTTACCTATATAATTCATTACTAGTTATGAATCTGTGCTCTAAGCACAGAACATGTTGGTCATAGGTTTCAAATAAATGTTATTGTTATTTTTTATTTGAAAGAAAATAAATTTCAAGGTTCAAAATATTTAGAAGAAGTTTTAGATGTACCATTCGTTCTACATTCAATATGTATAATTTTGGGGATAAGGACATCTTCGAGAATATCCCTAGAAGCAGAACTGTGAACCTGTGTGCAGAGACAACAGTGAAGGCACGTGGGATGGTAGAGATTTGGATTTCAAATCTAATTCGTATAATAGAAATGGGGTCGCTCAGGGGCAGGGTTCAAAAGTAGCAGGTGTGGGCTCTTGGGCAGGGGGTCAATGAAAAGAGAAGCTTGGGCCTGAGGGTGAGCTCGAGAAACGTAAAAGGGGTAAATCCTGACAAAGATCGCAATCTGAGTATAGTGATGCGGTAAATATAGAAGTTGTCGATATCGATGGAGAGGAAGGCTCTGATACTTCGAAGAAGGTAGAGGGAGAAGGGGGAGAGGGTATTTCAGATGACCAGTTTGGGTCGGAAGTTGAGAATATGGAAGAGAAAAATGCGGAAGCTGTAGTGGGTGATGTAGGAGATGGCTAGTCGAATAAGTCAGTAGGGGAAGGGAGAGACTGAGGGAAGATTATGAGAAGACTCTGGTGTGGGTGTAAGGGACGAAAGGACGAAGAAACGAAGGAGGGTTGTTTCTCGAAGAAGGAGAGAATTGGACAGTGCATTGAAGAAGTTAATGGAGGATATTGTTTCGATTCAGACCTATTGCAGCTGGCAAATTTACCTATGTTAAATTTGAGAAAATTCGGGGGAGAACCAATTGACTGTGTCCCCTTGAGAATGATTAGACCAGAAGGGTCAGTAGGAAAGGAATTGGTGATCCCCTGAGAGGAGTGTATTAATATCTCTGAATGGGTGAAAAAAGGGCTAAGAGTTTCGGAAGGTTTCTAGGAGTCTCCTGCTATGGATTCGAGGAGAAAATCATGGAACTGCTGATAGATATAGAAAAAAACAGAAGCTCGGTAGGAAATCTAAAAAGCAATGGACCCACAAATAGTAGATCAAAGGGGTTAAGAGAGCTGAAACAACTAGGCAGCAACTTGATTTGGAAGATAGATGTGGGAGTGAACGAACAAACTACAGAGGAGGAGAAAATGAAATGTCTCTTAATATGGATTTAAAGATTATTAGCTGGAATGTTCAGGGCTTTAATGATTTGAATAAAGAGAATATTATCAAGGCTTTAATAAGACGATGGAAGGCTCATGTTGTCTGCTTCCAAGAAACTAACATGTAAAAGATGGTCAGGAAGGTTGTTAATAGTGTGGGAGGCAACAGTTGAGCAGATTGGGAGCAATTAGAGGTTGTGGGTTCTGTAGGGAGAGTGTTAATTTTATGGGATAAACGATTCCTTTTAAAGTTGGGGGTAAGGTTTGGCTCACACTTGGTTTCATGCTTGTTTAAGGTGGAGGGGGAGGACACTGTCAGGATTTTTTTAGGAGTTTACGACCCGGGTTCAGATGCTTCCCATAGCTCTCTGTGGGAAGAACTTAAGCCAGTTAGGCAGGTTTGGCAGTATCCTTGGTGTATAGGGGGGCTTTAATGTGGTTCGTTTTCCGAATGATCGAAGGGGGGTCAAGGCTGATTTCTCAAGATATGGAGATGTTCAATGATTTCATTAACGAAGAGGCTTTAATAGATTTGCCTTTAGGAGGGGGAGCGTACACTTGGTATAGGGGTGGGGACAATTTACAATGCTCCAGAATAGATAGGTTCCTAGTTTCCTCAAATTGGGCAGAGGTTTTTGGGGATCCTTTGCAAAGTTGTTTGTGGAGGGTGATATCTGATCACGTTCCAATTTTGCTCTGTTGTGGTCAGATTTGCAAAGGGAAGACTACTTTTAGATTTGAGAATATATGGCTATCGGAGCCGGGTTTCTTGGATTGGATCAAAGAGCGATGGGGATCCTACAATGTCGAGGGGAAGCCGTGTTTCAGGATCGTGAAGAAATTGAAGTTGTTAAAGGAGGATCTTAAAGTGTGGAATAAGGACATCTTCGGGAATATTGACAATAGGTTGAAAGAATCTCTTGAAGAGGTTCGCCGGTTGGATGAAATTGAGAGTACATGGGAAATGGATAGAGAGGAGAGAATCTGAAAGGAAGAACTGAGAATGAAGATTAAAAGACTTCTCACTTGTGAAAAAAAAAATTGTGGGTCCTTTGGCTAAAGGAGGGAGGCAAAAACACAAGGTACTTTCATCGGATGGTGAGTGTTCATAAGATGGGAAATCAGATCAGTTCGTTAAAGGTGAATGACACAGAGACGAAAGATCTGCTATTAAACAAGAGATTGAAAGATTTTATATTGATTTGTATTAGAAGGAGGTAGGGTGGAGGCTAGGGATGGATGGTATATATTTTAAATCCCTTAGTCTTAAGGATAACTTCTTTCTAGAAGGGGTCTTTACAGAGGAGGAAGTCTGGCAGCGGTGCGAAATTTGCAAGGAGACAAAGCTCTCGTCCTGATGGGTTCACTTTGGCATTCTTCCAGAAGTGTTGGGATGTGGTCAAGAAGGATATTATGGAGGTGTTTCACTCTTTTTAATCCAACGAGGACTTCGAGAAAAATTTAAATGCTACCTTCATTTCTCTTATTCCAAAAAGGGCATGTGCGGATGAGTTAAAAGATTTCAGACCTATTACTTTGATTGAAGGAATGTATAAGATTGTCTTGAAAGTCTTAGCCATGCGATTGAGGAAGGTTGTGGGTAAAGTGGTGTTAGAGTCCCAACACGCTTTTGTGGGAGGTCGGCAAATCTTGGATGCGACATTGATAGCTAATGAGATAGTTGATGAGAGGGAAGGAATTGGGATCAATGGTTTACTTTGCAAGTTAAATATTGAGAAGGCCTATGATCATGTAAACTGGGAGTTTTTGACTATCTGTTAAATATTGAATGGTTTTAAGCAAATAGGAGGAGATTGTTGAATCTTGCATAAAATTAAATTTGCTTAAAATCATTCCACTTGTTTGTCAGCCAAGAACTTAAAATTATCTTTGGTCAGCCCGAAATGATTTGTCAGTTATTCACTTCAACTGACCATAACAATTTTAGTGTCAGCTTGCTTTCCTTATTTGATTGATCAAATACTTGTACTGACACTTGTCTTACTTTGTGTTTTTGGTAGATATTCTGCTAGATATTATTTCACAGGATCTTTTGTGATCTTGTATCTGCCAAACACATTTTCAAAATTCAAAATGTGTTCCTAACGGGTTACTATTGAAGATCATCTATAAATACCCACTAGAAGCATTTTTGAAACAGATATATACATACACAGAAGTCTGAAGCCTCATACTTTCAAGAAATTCACTACGTTTTAGTCTTCTTAAAAACTATAGCTAGATAATCTTTCTTGTATACATCTTTCTAGTTATTGTTTAGGCAAACACTGAGTGATTACTTCTCATATCTTTTAAATTCAGTCAGTTTGTCTCACGAGTTTGATTGATTCTCAATCATTCTCCACAAACACCGGTCTTTTGTTGTACACTGATCCATTAGAGATCAAATAGATTTTTAATAAAAATTAGTGCACTTCAAAAATCAAGCTGACCCGCCTTGGTAGTGGGCGTAGCTTGATTTATCATGAACCATTTCATTTGTCGACCATTATTCAACTCTTGCAAACTGACATCACACTTAAGAAGTTTTACAACTTGTTAAGTGTCAGCCAGTTACTAACGATTGTTTGCTCAGTTGTTCAGATAGTTTGTTCTTCAATTTCTTCTTCATATTCAGTGATCTACTTTAAAAGCCAAATCTTTTTAAAACTGTTGTGTCAGCTAGCTGACCAACTTTCATCAGCTTAAGGCATTTTTTAAAATGTCAGCCAGCTGACCAATTTAAGTTGACTGACCAAACCAGTTTTCCGCTGCCAACTTTACATGTTTTACAAATCAACCCTCAAAGTTTTAAAAGGCTATTCACCCCCCTCCTCTAGCCTTAATTGTTGCCGACTGGACTTATAGAGTTGAATGTAGACAGATCGAAGGAAAGCATTGTAGAAACAATCGACATAGCTCAAAGAGTGGACAATTCTTTTGTTGAGTTCTTAGATAGATTCGTTATTGTATAACTTTTTTGTATGTGCTCTTTGGTTGTATACATAGGTTGCACCACCTGTTCTGGTGTGTATTTATATATTATTACTCTTACTTATTAAAAAAATTATAATTTTTATAAAAAAATATATAAAGTTATAAACAACAAAATATAATAGTAGTCAAAACAGTGAATTTTTTTGGATATACTATTGAAGAGTATATTTTATGACAATGCGTAATTTAGTTGAAACAAAACCAAAATAATTTTTTTAAAAGAAAATATGTAACTAATATGTAGGAATGCAAAATAGAAAACTGGAGAAAGTTCCTGAAAAAATTGTTGGCTTGAATCACTAAGATCAATGAGCAATTATAATTTCAATATCATTTGGTCATGGAGTGGACTACAAATGATACAAACTACGACGGTTTGCATTATACTATATTATTATGAATTTATGATTACAGTGGTTTGGAAATTGGATTTCTAAATGTTTATGTTAATTATAGATAATAACTATTTTCTTTGAAATAAATGATCTTGCCTTTTGTTTTTTGAAGAGTTAAGGTTTGTTGAGGATTATCACTTCTTTTTTAAATAAGGATTTCTTTTGAAAAATATTTTTTTTATAAGTAATAATATAACACAAAAAAGCTTCAAAACAGGTGAAGCATCCTTTTTTAAAAAAAATTAAGGATTTCTTTTTGATATAACCTAATTAACACTAACTTGAAGAAAAGAAGGAAGAAGAGAAGGTAAAATTTAAAGAGGGGATACATTACGAATATTGAATAAAATATTGAGGAGCTGATTATGGATATTGAAAAGGGTCGTTTATCGGAAAGGGGCAGGATAGATCATTCCCAAAATAAATCAAAGAGTAGATCCAGTAGGGAAGTGATCGAAAAACCTGTGTTGCACCATCAACTTTGATGGGGTATCAAGTAAGGAGGGCAAGGGAGCCAGGATTCAAAGGACTCTATAAGTTTTCTCATGGATATAAAAATTCTCAGCTGGAATGTGCGGGGATTAAATGAATTTAGAAAAATAGTTAGTGAACGGAGCTCTTAGACGTTGGAAACCTATCATAGCGTGTTTATAGGAAACAAAAATGGGCAGCATTGATAACTGTGCAGTGGAAAGTGTGTGGAGAAATTGTAGTTTCGACTGGGCTCATCTCGAAGCAGACGGGACGGCGGGAGGAATTCTGTTGGTGTGGGACAACAGGATGGTCTCCAAAGTAGATATGACTCTAGGCTCTCATTCTATTTCTATTCTTTTTAAAAGTGCAGATGATGGAAGCTATGGGTTTTCTCGGGGGTTTATGGTCCATTTTCTGTAGGTCAGCGTGAAGTTTTATGGAACGAGTTAAAGTTAGTCCGTAAAAAATGGTGTGTTTCGTGGTGTGTGTGGGGGGGACTTAAACTCGATTCAATTTCCCTATGAACGCTTCAGTACTCAAGGTTTCTCTCAAGCCATGGATAATTTTAATGATTTCATTAATGAGATGAATTTGGTGGATTTGCCTTTAGAAGGGAATGACTTCACCTGGTTTAGAGGTGGGGAAAGTCAACAACGTTCAAGAATTGACAGGTTCCTTCTATCTCCGAAATAGGTAGATAAGATGGGTAACTTTTCCCAACGTACTCTTCTGAAGTTAGCCTCTGATCATGTCCCTATTATGCTGGAAAGTGATGGGTTCCATAAGAGGAAATCCTCGTTTAGATTTGAAAATATGTGACTTGAAGAGCCTGGATTTATGGAGTGGGTGAAACTAAAATGGGACTCGTACGAGGTTGAAGGGAAACCGTGTTTTAGAATTGCCAGAAAATTAAAGTTGCTTAAGGTGGATCTCAGAGTGTGGAATAGGGAGATTTTTGGGACGATTGAATCTAGAATAAAAGCGGTTATGGATGAAATCAGTAGATTAGATCTTTTGGAGAGTGAGGGTAGGTTGGGGGATGATGAAGACATAAGCATAGTAGAGTTAAATCTGGACATTAAGAGACTTTTATTTAGCGAAGAAATCAGTTCGAGGCAGAAATGGCTGCGGGAAGGGGACAAGAATACCAAAATTTTCAACTGGATGGCTAAGGTTCATAACAGTTTCAATAAAATAAAAAGATTAAGGGTTAATGGTATTGTGACGGAAGACCACAACCTTATAAAGACGGTCTGTCGAGTTTTATCAGGTGCTTTATTTGAAGAGAGAAAGATGGAAGCCAAAGCTGGATGAAGTTACTTTTAAATCTCTCCCGACTGAGGATAAAGAGCAGCTGGAGCATGATTTCAGTGAGGAAGAGGTTGTATCAGCTTTGAGAGGTTTAAAAGGGGACAAAGCCCCAGGTCCGACGACTTCTCATTAGCTTTCTTCCAGCGTTGCTGGGAGGTGGTTAAGGTAGACATTATGGAGGTGTTTCATTCCTTTTTCATCAAGGAAAGCTTTGAGAAAAGCCTAAATGCCTCTTTTATAGCCCTCATCCCGAAGAAGAAAGGAGTTGAAGATCTTAAAGACTTTAGACCGATCAATCTTATCGGAGGTATATACAAGTTGATTGCAAAGGTTTTATCGAATCGTCTTAGGAGAGTTATTAGAGAGTTGGTTTCAGATTCCAAGCATGCGTTTGTGTGGAACAGACAAATCTTAGATGCTACCCTGATAGCAAATGAGGTTGTTCATACTAGAAGGAGGAGTGGAATTCCTGGTGTGCTCTGTAAATTGGACATTGAGAAGGCCTATGACCATGTAGATTGGGACTTCTTGTTGTATCTCCTTTCTAGGATGGGTTTTGGGCATAAATGGGCAAGATGGGTGTATTTTTGCGTGTCAATAGTGAGATTTTCTTCCCAAGCTCTAGAGGACTCTATCAAGGGGATCCACTTTCCCCCTTTATGTTCGTTATATTGATGGAAGATTTGAGCTGTCTACTTGACAAGGTAGTGGATGGTGGTTTTATTCAGGGGTTCAAGGTGAGAAGAGAGAGTGTGCCAAATACTTCAGTGACTCGTTTACTATTTGCATAGTGACTTATTTACTATTTGCAGACGATACTCTGGTGTTTTTTGAACCGAAAATATCTCAACTAGGCTACATTCAATTCGTTCTTTTATTTTTTGAGGCGGTGTCGGGGCTGAAAATTAATGTTTTGAAATGTGAAATTATCCATGTGGGTGCGGTGGACAATTAGGGAGATCTTTCCTCTTTCTTTGGTTGCAAAGCGGGAAGCCTTCCAACCACATACCTGGGTCTTCCTCTCGGTGCTGCTTTTAAGAATGCAGACATGTGGAGCCCAGTCATTGAGCACTTCGAAAAAAGGTTAGCAGGGTGGAAGAGACTCTATTTGTGAAAGGGTGGCAAGATGACTTTAATTAAAAGCACTTTTTCAACCTCCCTACCTACTTCATGTCTCTTTTTGTGATTCCTGCTTTTGGTGGCCAAGAGAATTAAAAAAATTGGAGAGGGACTTCTTATGGGAGGGAGGCAGCGAGGAGGAGGTTTAGGCATTAAAGTTTTAAGGAAGTTCCCCTGATGGGTAAATGGTTGTGGAGATACATTACGGAAAGAGAGGCTTTGTGGAGGTTGATAGTGACTCGTAAATTTGGGCAAGTAAGTCAGTTGTGGTTCCCTTTGGTATTAGATATTCTTATGGATCCAATGTGTGGATATGGATCTCTAAAGGTTGGGAGAACTTCCATCGTGGCATTCTCTTCGAAGTAGGGAATGGGATAATGCTAGGTTCTGTAAGGATAAATGGTGTGGGATACTACCCTCCAACAGGAGTTTCCTAGGCTTTATAATCTTGTGATTAATCGAGAGGTTATAGTAAGTGAAATGCTTGAGAATCTTGATTGTAAAGATATATGGGCCTCTATGTTTAGAAGAAATTTACAAGACTGGGAGGTAGATGATGTGGCAAGATTTCTTGAGAAGCTCTATGCCATAAAGAGATAAGGGCCTAATGAAGATAGGGTGGTTTGGGTGAGATCGAAGAGCAGGAAGTTCACTATTAAGTCATTTTATTCACCGGACAGAATTTCCTTCCCTTGGAAAGTCATTTGGAAGTTGAAAGCTCCTAGCAGAGTGGCTTTTTTTGCATGGGAGGCTACAAAGGAGGCTATCCTTACGGGGGATAATCTGAGAGCTAGAAATAGGGTTTTCGTCAACCGGTGCTACATGTGTAAAAAAGATGAGGAGACGACTAATCACCTTTTGCTGGATTGCTTTGTAGCAAGAGAGGTATGGAGTCATTTCTTCCTCTTAGGAGGCATTTCTTGGGTTATACCAAGATCAGTAGTTGAGCTCCTCCATGGTTGGTCGTTGTAAAAGAGGGTAATGAGGAATGTGGTCTGGGATACAGCCCTGTGGGCAATCTGGTGGAGCATTTGGAAGGAGAGGAACCAAAGAGCTTTCGATAATGTGGAAGTTGGGTCAGATAAGCTTAAGAAGAATGTCTTTCAGCTCCTCCGTTTGGGTGCTCGGAGACCTATTTGCATGAATGGAACCTTTTTGTGGATATGGAGGATAGTGCAATCCAACCGTAATATATATATATAATGACAAGGGTAGATTTCTCCCTCAAAATTTTCACTTTTGAATTATTAACTTTTTAGTTACCATTTCACTCTTTCTCTCTCCTATCTTCGCTGGTTATATTTCTCTTTCTCTCTCCCGTCTTCTCCTTATTTTCTCTCGCATCACCACCATCTCCTCTCTTTTAATTATGTTTAAAAATTTTTCTCTCTTTAAACATAAAAAATAGTAACTAAAACAAAAATAATAGTTATGGAGTTAAGAAAACAAAAATATAAGAGGTTAGTAAAATAAAAATAATTTATGGAACAAGCCACTATAAAAATAAAAGTTATAGAATCAACAAAACAAAAATAATTTAATGCGAAGGTTAGTAAAATAAAATAATTTACGGAACAAAAGTTTAAAACAAATTCTTAAAAATATATATGTAAAACAAAAATACGTTAGTAAAATAAAAATATTTGATGGAATAAAAATAATAGTTACATAGTCAATAAAAACAAAAATAATTTAAACTGAGGTTACTAAAATAATAAAAATAATTTACGGAACAAAATTTTAAAACAAATTCTTAAAAATAGCTATGTAAAACAAAAATACATTAGTTAAAAAATATTTGATGGAACAAAAATAATAGTTACGGAGTCAATAAAACAAAAATAATTTAAACTGAGGTTAGTAAAATTATAAAAATAATTTACTGAACAAAAGTTTAAAACAAATTCTTAAAAATAATTATGTAAAACAAAAATAAGTTAGTAAAATAAAAATATTTGATGGAACAAAAATAGCAGTTACAGAGTCAATAAAACAAAACAATTTAAACTGAGGTTAGCAAAATAATATTAAAAAATTATAGAACAAAATTTTTCCGTAAAACTAATTCTAAAAAATAAAACAAAAATAATAGTTACGAAGTCAATAAAACAAAAAATATAATGAAAGTTATTAAAATAAAAATAATTTACAAAACAAAAATAATAGTTAACGGTAAAAATAATTTCGTTATTTTGATAAAATGCAAATATAATTTATAAAAAGTAATCATTCAAAAGGAAGAACTTATTTGAGTTCATATTCTCTTTGAAGGGCGGAAAAAAAATCAAATTTGTTTGAAAACATTTATTATACAGAGTTTTTGAATAGTATAAAGTGTTCGGGGTTGTCAGACTATGAATTGACACTTAAAATTAGTGTTCCAGTAATGCTATTGAGAAACATTGACCATACTGCAGGGTTGTGCAATGGAACAAGACTAACCATCATAAATCTTATGGATCATATTGTTGAAACAAAATTTTTGAAAGGAAGCAATGTTGGAGAAAATGTTTTTATCCCAAGATTGTCATTAACTCTATCCGATGTAAAATTATTTTTCAAGTTCTAGAGAAGACAATTTACATGCTAGTATCATATGCAATGACAATTAACAAGTGTCAAAGTCAATAATTGCACGTAGGTCTCTATTTGAAAAAAAAAACATGGACAGTTATATGTTGTAGTTTCTAGAGTAACAAATTATTTTGATTTGAAGATATTGATAAGCGGTGAAGATGAAAAACCAACTAATAAGACAATAAATGTTGTGTATAATTTTTTTTTTTAGAATCTATAATGATTAGTGATATACTTATGTGTAATTGTTAATAAACCAATCCTCCTTATTTTGTTTATGTATGATTTAATTGACGTGCGTTTAATGCACGAGTTAAAAAAACTAGCTTTGTTTAGTATCCTTCTTGTGTACAAGGTTTCGCCTCCCTTTTTGCATCGTAATTAATACAAATTTAACTTGTCATATGAACCATCCCTAATCCTATTTTATCATTAATATTTTCTAAATATAAAGTTGTATCATACCAAATTGTCGAGTGACCCTAAACGCAACACTTAAATCACTAAGCGCAACACCATTTAAACCATAAAATGACATAAATACCCTTATGGATAATTAATATGAAATATTACAATTTAATCCCCTTCATTTACTCTTTCAACCAACCACCACCCTCTCCCAATACAATATTACTACCAACTTTGAAAATACTCTCATTACTCTCAATCTATTCTTCCCTCACAATTCTTCATCTTTTAAAAACAAAACCTCTCTAAACCCTCCACCCAACTCATAATGGGTTATGATTGTAATCCTAATGAAGATGCAAATGCTAACAAGGATGATTATTTTCAGGTAAATGTTGATTTTTTAATGTATTTTCACTGAAATTTTGAAAAAAAATCGCAACTGGCCAAAACATCCGCTAGGGCACAGCGGATATATAACCAAAGTACCGCGACTAACAAGCGGCCTTTTTATTAAACTACCGCAACTGAGGAGCGGATGTTTTTGTGTACATTCGTTTTATAAAAGCGACGTTAGTCAATAGATCCGCTTTTCAATAGCGGTTGTTATTCAATAGGTTCGTTGTTCAGTAGCGGTTGTTTATATTAATAACCGCTACTTTGTAGCGGCTCTTTCGTTGAATTTGCTGACAATTTATTTTTTTTATATTATTAATTATTAATATGGTTTTATTTTTATTTGTTGATAGGATTACCAGTTCGAAAACGAGAATAATTTATTTCCGGATGTATCTCATTTTTTTGTGACGGATGAAAAATTCATTGATCGAGAAGCAGCAGAAAAGTTGGTTAGAGATACCAGACGTGTCGAGAATATGTATTTTTATGTGTCCAGAAGTAAAACTAAATTTGATAACAATCGTAAAATTTGGTTGAGTTGTGAGAATGGTGGAAAACGTTAGTACGATGGTAAAAAAGATTTGAAAGATGTAAAGAAAAATGGTTCGAAGAAGCTTTTTTGTAAATTTGAAGTGTATTTGCAGAAAGTAAAAGATGATGGTTGGAGAGTTAAAGTTAGCGAGTTTAACAATGCTCACAACCATCCACTTTCAATGGGAGAAAAATGGCACACTTCTGCATCGAAGTTGACAAAGGCTGAGATTGAAAGGGTTGACCAACTTTATAGCGCTAATGTGAAGCCGAAACATATATTAAATCTATTGAAAAAGAAAAATCCTGATAACAGAAGTTCGAAAAAGCATGTAGAGAATGCTTTGGTAGGTATAAGAAAGAAGAAAATGATAAATAAATAAAAAATGGAGTATTTTTTAGATGAGATGCGTCGACGTGGATATATTTTCTGGTTCAGGTCAAAGAAACTTGCCTCAAAAAACAAAGCTTTATTAACTGATGTTATGTTTGCTCATCCGAAGGCTGAAGAGATGTTAGCCTTATTTCTGTACGTTCTCCTTATGGATTCAACATACAAGACTAACAAATATGATTTGTCGTTATTGGAAATCATTGGAGTTACATCTGTGGGGAAGAATTTTCATGTCGCATTTGCATTCTTGAAGAATGAGAAAAATGAAACATTTGGTTGAGCATTACATCAGTTGCGTGCTTTGTTAGTTCATGTTCGTCCACCGGATGTCATTGTCACAGATAGAGAATTGGCTCTCATGAATGCAATACGAGATTACTTTCCTACGTCTCAACATATGTTGTGTAAGAGACACATAGCAAAAGATGTCGAGAAGTATGTAAGGAACCTGTTGGGAAGTAGGAAATATGCTGCAATATTTATGAAGAGGTGGATGGATATAGTTGAGTCAAGAACTGAGGAAGAATACACAGAACATTGTCGAGATATGGAAGAATCGTAGGCAAATATTCAGGCAGTTGTTCGATATGTTAATTTGACTTGGTTGGAGCCCTATAAGGATAGATTACAATAGAGCTCATTCTCACACATGTTCAATTGACTAAAGTTATTTAGAGGTTAAGATTATATTATTTTAAAAAATTTAATGGTTGGGATTCACTCTTACATTCACGTGTGTGAGAGTAGTTATCCACTTTTAACACTCTATTTTCTCTCACTCTATTACAAAATCATCCCCTACAATTAATATTATGAGCAGTCACACCCTGAAATTAATCTTCTAAACCATTACTCATTACAAAACATTAACCTTACATTAATATAATCTTACAATAGAGTTCAATTGATTGACTGAGACTATCTGACCATGGGAGTTGATTCCGCCGCAAAATCAAACGTTCATAGGTCAGTTACATATAACTCCTTACAAATAACCGTCCAACTATGTGTAGAGTTCGAATAGCGCCCCTCAACTACCACTTGAAGTAATGTACCCCTCAACTGTAACATTTTTTAAAATCGCGCATTTTATTTAGATTTTGGCGTTTCAATTGACGAAATTAGATATACTGGCACCGTGTCATAGGCACGGGCACGAAGATATAGTATATATATATTACACATCACATATCTTTTGCTCCAAAAAAACATGTTTTAATCAAAACAACCGCGACTCACCAGCAGATATTTTCATAAAGGACCGCGACTTACCAACGGATGTTTTTATAAACAACCGCGACTTATGGCATAAAACATCCGCTACAAATTCGTGGATGTTTTATGCCACAACTGCTGGTGAGTCGCGGTTGTTTATAAAAACATCCGCTGGTGAGTCGCGTCCTTTCACACCAAATTGAAAAAAAAAAAAAAAAAGTGTGCAGATCTGCAACAACAAATTGAAACAGAAGAGGTGTAAGAGATTGAGATGCCTGGAAATTAAAATATTGCCTAGCTTTTTCAACAACAGATTGCCCAACTTCTTCTTTCACTTCGTGTTCGATTTTGAGGGATTGAGAGAGATTGGTTGGAGTGAGAGGGAGAGAGAAGAGAGAAGAAAGATGTGAGAGTGGGAGAGAAGAGAGAAGAAAGATTTCTGGGAGCACCGGTGAGAGAGGGAGACAGGAGACCGAGAACTGGGAGATGGAGACGGGAGATAGAGAGAACTGGGAGCATTGGAAATGGGAGTGTGGGGGTGTTGGTTGGTTTAGGAGTTAATGGTATGGGTGGGTAATGTGTAAATATAGCTAGGGTAGTTAAGTAATTTTATGTATTAAATGATGTTGCGTTTAGGATTTTAGATGTTAAATTTAGGTGTTTTGCAAATTGTCACATGAACCATCCCTAATCCTATTTTATCATTAATATTTTCTAAATATAAAGCTGTATCATACCAAATTGTCACATGAACCATACCCTTTAGGAGTCGTTTAATGGTAGGCCCAAGGCTTGGAGGCATTCGCACCCCAAAGATCAAAAAAGAAAAAGAATGGTGGTAATTTTATGGTGTGCTGCCTTGGTCAAACAAACATTTAATTAATTGCTAAATTATGCATTGTTTCCCTGTATGCTGAAATTGCCTAGTTATTTTGACTTTTGAGACATGACTTTTTTAGAAAATGGAAACAAATAGCTAGCGATAAAGAAAACCACCTTTGAAAAGTCAAATATTTAAGAGATTCTTAGTGAATTAAGTCATTTTAACAAAAGGGACTTATTTGTGTTGCATAGAAGTGGCAGATTGAGAGCATCATAGGGGTCCTTGTCTTAATTTCCCAAAAGATTACTTCTCGAGTGAACTTTAGCATCTAATCTCTCTTACTATAAAAGTCAAGCTTGTTTCTTATAATTTAATAAATTGATAAAAATAACCCTTCACCAAATAAATCATTCACCATTTAATTAAGGACAAAACAAGTAAATTTACCATGACAACAAATAATGTTTGGACAAAAATAACCTCAAATATAATAAATCATCTACCATTAATTAAGGTCAAACAAGTAAATTTATCAGGGACTAATTAATTCCATTAATAATCAAATAATAATTTCATCCCTTGACTTGTTCATGTTATAAAGTTAGGTCCTACGCTTTTGAATTTATTTATGTCGTCTCAGTATTTTTACTTTCTTATCCTCCCCCTCCTACCATTATCGTTACAAATGTCGTTCAATATTTTCTAAAATAACAAAAATACCCTTACTCGATTAGAGACTAAAATTTATTTGAAACTAAAAAATAATATGATATTACATTCTTAAATAATATGGTTTTACTCAGTAAAGATATTATATAAGTAAATGAAAAAAATATTACTATAATAATATATTTGTTAGTGAGTATCAAGATATTAAGCAAAAATATGTAGCGTCAGCTTTAGCTATTATCCATGAATAAGCTAAGAGAAGTGGGTTAAGAAAATGTGTCATAATGTCAATAAGATGAAGAAAATGAAGAACCAATTGATTAATTCGTGCGTTTTGTTACAAAAGAAAGCCAAAATCTACAATTTACTTCTTTGAATTTTCAGACTACTACAAGCAAACCTTAAAAACTATCATACTGCTTCTAACTTATAAATATTACAAACAAACCACTATTAGTAAGCACAAATAACTAAGTTTAAAATATTTTACTCCTTCCCATAACAGGGTTCCAAACCTCTAACCTCTTTTGGTCTTAACTTGCTTGCTCCTCTTCATAGAACCCGGAGTAGTTACGTGTGAGAATCTCTATTCCCTCCCCACGGCTATCAACTTTCTTTTCTTCTACCACAACTCTCCTTTAATTGAAAGAAATTGTCACCAATCAACATCCTTTCAAGTAGCTCCATCCTAAATTAGATTCTCTCCTTACTTAGTAATTTGACACCGAAAGTGTATAGGAGATAAGAAATGAGAGACGTTCGAGAAAGAAGTCCGACTAATCAGAAGCTAAAGAGATTCTATGTTTCTATTTTAATAAGGCGAGGTGAATACTTTTCTTGGTGATGGTGATGGCGGTGCTTACAACCGCATGGATGATGATGTTAAAGATTGTGGTGATAGTAATTTTAGGGATGACAGTAGTGAATTAGATGAAATACATCGTTGTGAGATTTCCTAATCATCAAATTTTCAAATATCCATATGGGTTTCAGATTCAATTTGAAAGTATAAAAATTCAAAAAAATTAAATGTAAGTTTGTAAAAAGTGAAATTTAAGGTTGTGGTGGTGGTGTGTCTATCATTGATGGGTTTTCCAAATTGGTTACTTCGAAGGAAAGAGTAAGAAATTAGAAAAGGAAATAAAATCAAATCAAAAAATTAAATTTTGGACTAATGGTAAAATTTGAGGCGTTGGTGGTGGTGGTGGTGAGTCTATAAATGATGGGGTTGATGAAAGGAAGTGAGGGCTAAAAAATAAATTTTAAATTTCATTTTTTGGAGTAATGCATTTTTTAACGTTGAATTTAAATATCACACAAAGTATAACTAATTTTACATTATTTAAATAATTTTTTTTAATTAAAAAATATTTTAAATATTAAATGGCAAACTAAATGATGAAATTATAACAAATCCCACTTTGCGCCACAAGCAAAAAGACCAAAATAATCCTCATGTACACGATTTTTCATCATTATTTTTAATGCACATGGACGGGATAGGACAAATAGAAAAAACATGTAGGAAAGTGAGACATCATATGTTGGGAATGACATTATTAGAGGTATATGAAAAATTGTAACTATAATAATACATTGGTTGGTGAGAATCGAGATATTAAGCAAATCTATAGCGTGCTTAGTAATTGCGTATGAATAAGCTAAGAGAAACATGTTAAGGAAAGGTGATATAATGTCAAGAAGATAAAGAAAAATAGAGAACTTAGTTGACAAATCTGTGCGTTTTGTTAGAGAAGAAATTAAGTTAGAATCGATAGGAAAGTCGTTTGAAGAAAGTAGTTTCAATTAGCGGACGCTAAAGATATGTTATTTTTTCATTTTAGCAAGGCAAGGTGGACACGTTTCTTGGTGTTGGTGATAGCTGTGGCGGCATTTGCAGGGATGATGGTTGTGGTGGGGGCGATTTTAAGCATGAAAGTGGTGATTTATGTGGAATACGACATTAAATAAATGAGTAAGAAATTAAACAAAGAAATAAGATAAAATAAAAAATTAAAATTGATTTATAGGCTAATAGTGTTATTTGAGGTGGTAGTGGTGGTAATGGTGATGGGTGTATGAATGATGGGTGTATAAATTAAATAAATTCTAAATTTAATTATGAGACAAATTAAAATAACAACATTGCTCGCCTTACAACTAATTTTATAATTTTCCTTACTACTAAACCTTCAAGCGCAAAAATGTCTTTGTTCAAAACAACTTTGCACTTCTTCAAAGCATAGTTGTAAGGAATGTAGTATAATTTGTTTTAAGGTTATCATTTTTCTTACCATTTCTCTACATTCAAGCTCGTCTCTTTCCGATGAATTCATCGATAAGGGTTATGTGTTTTTTGTTAATCGCATGTTTTTACTAGGGTTTTTAGTAAGTATAGTATATACCCTTTGATTTCTACTTTAGACGGGAGTTTTGTATGAGATAAAATGAGGAAGATCAGAGATGGAGTTTGGCTATAATCGAAGAAGGACGGCGCCAAAGTTGTGATAGGCGTGACCGAAGTGGGAAGGGTTTAGGTTGGAGATGGCGGCTATTTTGGTGGAGCGAGAGATGGGCACTTGCACTGCAGGGAGAAGAGGGAAGGAGAGTGTGTGAGATTAGAGTTTTTACTTTTAATACATTTATCCCTAAAGCGATAATGAAAATGTCATTTGTACCCCGCACGTGGAAGATCATGTGCTATTTAACGTGAATATTCTAGCCCATCATCGGATAGGTTGGAAAATGGAAAAAAAAAATGTAACGTCAGATATCATTATGGAACAAACCTTAGGTTGGGGTACATTATACGATTTGGTGGATACCTTGGGGGAAATTGTAATTTGGTCATATAATTATTTTTGAATTATTGAAACAATTATTTATTATTATTTTTATTTAAAAACATTTTTTAAATACTAAATGGTTAATTATATAATAAAGTTATAACTAAATCTTATTTTCCACCCCCAACAAAATGATCAAAATAATATTAATGTGACATGCACATATCATTTTCCGTACGTTACTATTTTTAACACCCATATACGGGAGGGAGTAAAGTGGGACAAATAGAAAAATAAGGTATGAAAGTGGGACACTTCGTAGGTTGAGGTCAAATGTGAGATTTAGTGTGTAATTTTGGAGGCTAATCATATGTTTGCCCCATCAAAATTAGTCCAAAATACACATTGTCCCCTAAGATATCCACCAAATCCACTTTGGCTCTCAACGTAATTTTGTAGCATTTCCATATTCCATATCAAATTTGGTGATTGTGATGTAATGTGGTAATCGTAGTGATAAAAATGGTAGCGAATAATGTTTAAGATCGAGAATTTGTTCAATTCAAATCATAAACCATATCAATGGTGCCAAGGAGAAATTTGTTGGAGTTTAAGCTAGGGGACGATGAAGCGGATTGAATCATGGCGTGCCTCATCATTTGTATGCATCTGTGATGAATTCAAATATGAGTTTTGAAATTCATCGTGCATGCTTATACATTGTGTTTGTGGCTTGGTCATTTAACATCGGCAGCTGTGACAACTTTAATTTTTTGTGGATTCTTATTCATGGCGGCCTTGACATCTGAATATGATCCTCTTTTTGTGTTTTATCTCTCTCTGATATGATTCTGCACTATTTTTATTTATTTTTCTATATAAAAATTTGAATAAAAGATTTAGACACTCTTGAGTTTTATCTCACTTAAAATTTAAATAAGATGTCATTGTTGGAGAAGAAGCAGAGAAAGCGTTGTCGGAGAATAAGAAAATGAAGTTTTTTTTTTGGTAATAAAAGCACAGAAAACATTGTTAAAAATGACCAAAATGTCCTTCACGTGAAATATCATGTGCACCTTAACGTCATATTGGTAACCTTAGTAGTGTCTAGGGGGCAAACTAGAAAAAACTTATACAATGACATATGAAAATAACACAAAAGTTAGGTTAGGTGGTAAAATGAGACTTTATAGATACTCTGGGTGAATTTTGTATTTTAGAGTGTAAGTATATACTTTGGGATTGTCAGTTTGATTTCTATAAAACAATTTATTATTTTTCAAAGAGAGTCATAAATTTCACAAACGACATAAGCTAAGTCTCCAACAACAATGTGCTTATCTAAGAAAGTAAGCTTGAATTGTTTTCAATTCCAACACCGATAAAAGTGAATGAATTCATGTTTGGTATTAAAAAAAAGATTTAAAAATAACCAATAAAAAAGACAAATGTGTAGGATAAGTTGCAATATAATGACTAAAAGCTTACATTATAAATTATCGAAAAACAAAATATCGAAAAACCTAAACACACAACAACACAATTTATAAGTCTCAAAACTATAAAGATTAAAACACAAAAAAAATCCAATAATTAAAAGTAAACAAAAAAGTTAAGAAACTGGCAAATCACTTTAAAAAACCATTAACACCACGTGCGTTAACCACGTGCAACGCACGTGAACCTTACTAGTGATCTAAAAAGGGAGGTTTGAAGTTATTGTCTAGTAATTCCCTGCATGAATATGGCGTTTTCCATCACCACAGCCATGAGCCATCCATCTACCTCCATTGCTGTCTCCACCTCAATATACATTTGGACTTGTAAAGACATTCTCAAGCCATAACACCCTTTCTTCATGGAAGCAACACATTCTAATGCAAAACATTGGCGATTTATATATGTTGGTGCAAGTCCAAGTATTTGTTCTGTCTTATGATGTTTAATCGTTCACTTGAAGCTGCGAATCGATCACATGATTCTTCAGGTTTTGTAAATGTACAGAGTACAGACGAATGATGATTAATGTCAGTATCCCTGTTTGTTGGAATGCAGGATTGTTTCATTACCCTCCAACCAAGACTTGATGATCTTCAATAATCGTGGAAGAGCATTTCCTTCAGAAATTGGTCTAAAGTTGAAGTAAAAACTGCACAACTTGCACTGCACGCTTCTGGAATTGGTAACTTAAATTCCTTCAAATTGTTCAATATAAGCTCAAACAAGTCTCCAAAGCTTCCTCCTGGATTAAAGAAGAAGCCATAACACTTGATTGTGGAAAGAGTCAAGAAATTTTTGGAGTTGTTGCGACTTGCGACTCACCTGGGTGTGCTTGTGCACAATAACTCAACTCAAATTCATATAAGATTTGTTAAGAAATTATCGAATTTGGATTAGATCGGATTATTTTTCAGATATTTCAAAGCTCGATCCATATCCTAAATTTTCATATTCAGATTTTATTCACCCCTTATTAAAGTACTAAATAAAATTTATATTAATGTATTTTTGTTTAACCAAAGGTAGAATAAAATTAAAAATTCTTCTTTTCAACTTACACAAACATAAATGACATATTATTGCAAGCATAAAAATTTATATTTAATCAAAATAGTAATGATTAATAACTAAAAACTCAACATAAGTAACTTTTATATGTATAGTATTAATATATATTTTTATACCAGATCGGATCGGATTGTTAACAGATCGAAACATTTTAATTCATATCCAATTTGTTAAGCTTTCGGATTATTGGATTCGGGTCAAAATCGGATTATCGGATTGAAAAAAAATTCATATCCTAAAAATAACATCAGATTCGGATCAAAATCTGATCAATTGACAGATATTTTCATGTAAAGATCTCGCTATTCCACTTTTAGATACTTCACTTAGAGAGCTCCTGTTTCAAAAACTATACTCACAATCTCGATAACCATTTGACTTAACCCCCAAATATAAATAACATTTTACATAAGCTCAAACATTTTCATAATTATATCAAATTTCAAATATAGTTAGACATCTTTATATTAAACTTTTCAAACATTTACTTGGAATGGAGGGTAGAACTCCCTTCATTCCTAAATAATTGGCCAGCTTTTCTTTTTGATCGGTTCCAAAAACTTGTTTTGCTTATAACTCTCTTCTTAAAAAATATATTTTTACCATTTTACGCTTATTTTTTCTTCCTAATTAATATGTACGTGGGTTTTCAAGCAAATTACGTATCATACTAATATTTATAATATGATCAATTAATGTGACTAATGATTTTTTAGGAATCACAAAATTTCTAGCTAAAATGCAAATTGGTGTCCGTAGGTGAATATCTAATCTCAAATCAAGGATCTCAAATTGGAACCAAACCGTGGATTCCCAAACTAAATTGGATCGAAGTTGATGGTTATTAATTGATTAGACTAGATATAAGGCGGGTACCGGAATAACTTCAATGAAAAATTGGGGAATAGTTAGGTTTTGGTATTAGAAGTAACCACCCTATTACCCACCCCAATCCCTGAATTATTACCCACCCCAATCCCTGAATTATTACCCAAACTACTAATAATATAGACTTAATCTTTATTCATACAATTTTTTACTGACTAACCTAGGTATATATATATATTCGAAAAGTAACATTGTCTCATGTTTTGAAATATTGATAAAATTCAGTCAAATTAATTGCATTCTATTCAATAATTGTTTCAATTAGACATGCATCAATTTATATATGTCTAAAACATTTTTTCATCTAAAACATTAAGCAATGCCTCATGATTATTCTATAATTTATGAAATTAAATATGTAATAGACAAATTGACATATTTTCTCTCGAGATCCATCTATGCATCTATAATGTTGAACTAAAACTAAGTTTATATCTTATTGTAAAACATAGGCAAATAATTTTTTTTTCCTTCGCATCAATGTTTACAAATAATATTACATATTATTACGAAATTGTGATTACATCCTTATGTTGAATGTTTCCTTGTTAAATAATTCTTTTTTGATTTTCTAAACTATTCATGATTCTATTTATGTATATAATAGATACTTTATATCTGTAATTTTGTAGGTATTGAATAAATTTAAACTGAAAGTTATTTAGATGTTAGACTGTTATTTATAATTTTACTATTGTAATTTAATAAATCTTTTTAAAATATTTGGTGAATTTGTGTTGTGGCGTACGTGCACAACATAATTAAACTCTTTATTTTTTATAGACAATATTATGATGAGTTATAAGTAAAAATAATACTCAATAATTTATCAAGTTTTATTAACTCGATTATATAGTTTGTTTTTTGAAAGTTTTATTTTAAATCTTTAAAGCATTTTAACTAAATTGTTAATTTGACCAATTTATGTGGGTAATCCCCAATTAACTGTTATCCGTGGGAATGAATATAGTAGGACAAATTGATTACCTATTGGGGAATGAGACGGTTATGAGGTATCAAACTGAAATTGAAGAATAGGGATGATATATATAACGCCCCCGAATTACCAAAATAGAACTTCATGTGATCTTTTCGATTACAAAGTACATGTTGGAGAATTAAATTTAAATGAATTTCCTCGTTACTTTGCACATTACCCACTTTCCTCTTTTAGTCTGGTTCATTTGCATTTTAACCTAAATTTTCTTTTCTCGGAGATGAGCTTTACTGAGCTACATACCCCTCCATAAACAGACACACACACGCTCACACAATGACACAAATAGTCAAATACTAAGAAACAGTGCACAAAAAGGCTTACAATGAGAATGAAACACAAGAAAAGTAAGAAAGATGGGAAAATTTTGTGAATAAACCTCACACACAACACAAAAAATCTTACCAGAAAAGCATTTTCCTCAGTGGTCTATGATTGCACAGCATATCCTTACCCTTCCGCCATTCAACAAATTCCCAACTTCATTTACAACACAGTTGTCGATTCAAGCTGCACAGAAGAGTTTTCTCAACATTCACCTGAATCTGCATACCTGGCTTTTCCTGATACAAAGGCGCCGTCTTAAAAATGGGTAAACATTACCCAAAAAAAGATAAGGTTAACCAACAAACCTAGCTATAGCAATAGGATACAAACACTAATCCTGAAATTAACACATCCAGAAACAATGTAACTAGAAGGTAACTAAGGATCATATAAACCACACAGCACCAGACCAGGCTGCCACATATTCAAGCTAATTCCAACTTGATATTTATCAGATGCATGCACCATCAAGATTTCATTTTCATCCATGAAATCTTTCAGTCATTTCATCAATTAAAAAAATTAAAATCAGAAAAAAAAATATTCCCTTCACAGGCAAACACGTATCACATCAACAAACAACTATTGCTTTCCCTTTTGGCTAGGCTGTTGTCAAACTTTCTGTGGTTGCTACCTTAACCACCACAGTCCCTCTGTCAATTTGCAGCAATAGAGCACACCATTTTCCAGAGATGGATAATATATCCCCCGTGCCTTATTCAAGCACGCTTTAACTTCTTTCATTAAGTCAAGGACAGCTGTTTTCCTTAAATAGTTAATAATATATAAAGTATGCCAAAGGACAAAAATATTGTTATGGTAATCGAAACAATGAATCCAAGCTTATATTTTCCATTGTCTGATACAGTAAACGTTAGGCACACTTGATATGCTGTATCTGGTAATTTTCATCAGTATTTCACTTCCTAATGTTAATGTGAAGAGACACCAAGTTGGGTAACCCTAAAAGAGACTTGTCAAAAGTTGCAATAACTACCAAAAAGATGGTCAGGCCCACAATATCTATGGCTCAAGTTAGACCCCCACCAGCCTACCTCACTTATATACATATATATATATATATATGTGCAAACCACAATAGAACAACCCCATTCCAACAAGAAACAAAACAGAAACTGCCACTACTTGCAAGTGCTTGAAGGGAAAATGAAAAGGAAAAGTACTAGACAGCTACCTCAGTCTAGAATGAGATGCAGAAACAGCAGCATGCATTTTATGGGGATTCCAGATGCAGTGAAGCGAAAACTGCACAGATGTTTTGTGCACCTTTTCGAGAGCACTGGGCAAGTTGGAAATCTGAAGGAAGGTCATTTTACAGTCATGACTATCGGCAATGGTGAGCAGAGGAAATTCTTTGTAGAGTTAAGTTATTTGAGATATCCTCCATTTCTCAAATTACTGGAAGCAGCAGAGCAAGAATTTGGATTCGATCAGCCAGGGGTTCTTGCCATACCTTGTGAAGCAAGTGAGCTGCAGAGAATTCTTTCGTTGCAACCAACTTAACGTAACTGACTTAAGTCTGCACGCACATACAGAAGATGTGTTTGCTAATTCTAGAGAGGCTATCCAAACAGTAAACTCAGTTTGAATTTAGAGATAACAAACACTTGTACAATTGATTCTTAGGCAGTATCACAACTCATTCAAAATACGTAATTCTTGACAGCTTTTCATGGAACAAGTATATATATGTTCCTATCCCTGAAACCCGTGTTTGTACTTTTCAGTGTCCTTACAACCAGCCTTTTGTGTTCATATCATCAGAAATCTTTATTTATAGTAAATTAAACTATTACCACGGCTGAAAAGATAACAATTAAACGCACTGTATCAAGTGCATTTAGTTTTTTTGAGAATAATTACAAAAGATAGACGAGAAGTCATCACCAAAAAGAAGGAAATAAAACAATAAAATACAAGAGAGAGAGA
This sequence comes from Codonopsis lanceolata, assembly GCA_013146195.2. Classification (NCBI taxonomy): domain Eukaryota; kingdom Viridiplantae; phylum Streptophyta; class Magnoliopsida; order Asterales; family Campanulaceae; genus Codonopsis; species Codonopsis lanceolata. The sequence continues at coordinate 2,608,792 of CM028380.1, forward strand.
GAGAAGCGACAATACTATAAATAAGAAAACATATCCGAAATCGCCGCTTAGTGTAGCGACCATGAACCGAAGTCCATAGAGATGAGCCAAATTTCTGCCAAAACCCCTGGAATGCAACTCACGAAAGAAGAGACAGTACTAGACTGACCCAATCTTCACCTGCAATCCCAAATAAACTGTTCGAAAGGAAACGAGCAACCAGCACTGTGAAGAAAAGGCCACCATGAGATTCAGCCAACTGTTTGCACATGATAAACCAATCCAGTCTAATAAGGTACACTATATTGCAATAAATCACCTCAGTAAGCGGGCCCGGGGGGGGGGGAAGAAAGAGAGACACAGACCACACAAAAGCCCTTGTCCTTACCTTGAAAGGGACTTTGGCTTTCCAAACAAAAGAAAGAGTGAATCCAATGAGTAGAAAGGAAGGACAAGTGTAAAGAATCCTCTAAAGAGCCAATGCCTAGAGTTTGGGCTATGGGAGACCCAAAGTTGAGAGAGAGTGTCAAGAAGAGCCATTTTGAGAAAAATGCATGTTTCAAGAAAGTGACAACCCATCATATCTGAGGCAATAGCGATAAAGAGAGACATAAAAACAGGGAAGGAGATTCACAAAGGTGCTTTTGTCAGTTTTATTCCGCTTGTTCACAATAGAGATAGATGTTTCACTACTTTTTGTATTTGCCTTCTTGAAAAAGAAGTTCTAGAGTAGCGACTTACATGAACATATTGAATAAAGTTCCCAAACGACCTAAAAATGCAGAACAGCGAAGAATGTGGAAACAATAGCCAAACATGACCAATTCACTTTTCAGTCTGCTTCTCAATAAATGGAGCTCCTAGTCTACCAAAACCACAAGAGAATGCTTATAAGTCCAAAACAAAGAAGCCACAAAACATGGACCATTACAATCTAAATATTGATGCCGTATGCAACTTTCCATGAAAAATATCTTCTCCAAATGCATGCACCATTCTTGATTTCCATTTCAAGCATGAATTGCCAATAGTTTCATACCAATGCTACATATAACAAATAAATTTCCGCCACAAGCCTCAAATTCCATGGCCTTTAGTTCAACACTTCAGTTGATAAGTCGCCAAGGCAAAACAGTTCTAGCATGACACATTTGATCAGCAGTGAGCTAGATGGAAACAAGCCTTAATCATACCTCCCACGAATGTCTCCCCAAGCTTGAGATCCAGATTACTGGAGGGAGAAGTGAGAAAGAACTCCCCCATGTAATGAACGCCAGGCTTAGGTTCCTTTACCAGATTGTAAACCATCTGTGACATCTAAAATGAGAAGAATCATTATATTCTCTTCATTACAACTTCAAAAATTATTTTCCATGTCCCATTCTCGTTGAGTAGTACATACATGAACTATGATGTGAGCAAAACCAACAGAGAAATGGTGAAATCCCTAAGAGACATAGTCTTTCAGTAGCTCATAGCACCAACACACACAAATACATCAAGCACACAAATTTCCCATTGCGGATGGTAAAAGGAGATCCTTTAAGAAGGCAAAAACTAAAATGCCATCAAAGGCCAATACATCACTCTAGAGGTTTAAGATCAAACCAAGGAACACTTCTGTAAGACAAGCTTGCTCATAAATCCTTCTCAGCAAACTAGATTCTACCTCTAGAGGAACAAATTACAGGTCTCTCTAGAAGATCTCCTTTAAGTGCACCAACCATTCAATTTCTACTTCACTTCAACTCTGCCCAACCATTTATTTTCAGTTAGCAACATTGTGATAAGAAATAGGAACAAACCATCCTTCACAATCATGCATAAAAAATCTTCTTTCATAAATAGTCCCCCCAGTCTACCTATGTGAGTGAAAGAAATATTTGTGGATTAAGTGAGCTGAGAAACAAGTTGCTAGAAAACTGCAATAAGACTTGATATCCATTTCGTAGCTATAAAATCTATAATCCTCCTTCAGACCTAGAAAAGAGGAAAAAATTCAGTCAAATGAGGATGGCCAAATGAGATCAGTCAGGAAAAAATCAGGATTCTGGAGAGAGTCCTCTTTGTGTAAATCACGACCTAATATTGGTTGAAGATTGCAAGATACCTCGTAATCCCTTTCTACCGTCAAACTGTTCAGATGGCAGGAAATAGCCTAGATGAAAATTACTTTTATCTTGTAAGCAAGACAATAATAATACCATCACAACCTCCGAACGCCTGCAATTGTTTACTGAGCTGATTTTCTGAGAAAGCAATTATCACAGTCAGAAAATGCTTCCAGAATCCAGATTTGAGGGGAATAGCCCTGCTCAATAGACATTTTTCAGAACTGAATTCTATTTTCATTTTCGAAATTCAAATCTTGGATTCCCTCTTTAAATTCTTCAAAATATATTGATTAATTTTCACGTCGTGCATTAACAGAATAACAATCAAAATCAGCATAAAAAATAGTTTATCATGTTAATTTAGCATATTATGCTGCAAAACACAGCCTTTTCCTAATTCACTTGTTGTAAGATATGTGAATGCCTTTTCGCCATTTGTCCTTCTAATGCAAAGATCATCAACAACATTACTCCCTTCGTCCCATCTCCCAAAATGAATGTCCCTTTACAAGAAGGGACACTCATTTTGGGACGTAGGAGGTATTTATTATCTTAAATTACACATTAAAATGTACCAACAAAAACTCGACTCAATACCCAGCCTTTTTCTCAATCACTTGAAATCAGCTATATGAATCACTCTCCGCCATTCAATTCGGTCCAAAGCGATGTCATCACACACTCATTCATTCACACCTTCGTGTAGATGTGATGCCCCTTGCTCATTTGTAACACCCTTGAGGCAAGTGCAATGGTTACATATGGGTGACTTCCTAGCATTTTTACGCGAAATTAATTTGGATTTATGCTGGCTGTCAGCTTGCTCAACACAACCCTCCTCGTTTACCTGGGCTAGGGACCGGCTGTGCAAGAATATATAACTCTAACCTCAAAACATGCAGAATTTTTGTGCCTACTAAAACTGAAAACATAAAAATATTTATCAACATACCAAATGATCGGGGGATTCCAAGGTGTCTCATGGTTGAGTGTGTGATGGCCAACTTGCAAATAAGTAACTTCAACTATTCAAACCATATGCTTTTGAAACTCCTACTATGCTGAGAAACCAGAAAGCACTTTAACAAGGCAAGAATCAACCATAGGAACATCAAATGGAAGCATATGAAAGAACAGTCGAAAGCACTTCAGTATACTATCAAAACCCATTTGGCAGTTCAGTCAAGGAATGCAATATTGCTGCACTACCCGAGGGTAAAATTAAGGAAACCCAGCGAATACTAGGACCTAAACTTATCCGTCCCCATCGGTGCTAATGTGATATACTGATATTACAGGCAAGAGTTCTAGTTTGAGTTGCTTCTCCACAATGGACCTTAATTCAATATCGGAATTGTTGTGTCCTAGTCTTATTCGACTGTCTTATTATATGAACCATAGTATAATCAATTGGGTTAAGAATGCGAACCTAGGAAAAAATGAAAGGAAATTAAGGAGCAGGGACGCTTTTAAAACTTTTTAGTCATTAAATACGGGGAGGCGGCAAAGGTGAAACCAAATGAGGCTTCAGTCCAGATTCCTATACAGTTTGGCACTTGTAACTTCCGCAAAAAGAAATATAAGGGAGAAATTGTTTAAATAGACAACAATGATCACTTTGCCTCAAATGCTTATTAGTAAAATATACCATCAATATGGACAATATGTAAATTCATTAAACAGAAAGAAAAGTAGAGATACACGACAAATCAGAAATAAGAACAAGAAAAATACTCCCTCCGTCCCAAAATTATTCTCCTGTTTGACCAAGCACACGGATTAAGAAAAAACAATTGACTTGATTATTAATATTGGAATAGTGCATGGTTTCCTTTAAAGTCCATGAATATGTGACCCAAAATTAAAGTAAGAAGAAAAGGCAAGGGTAAAATGCTAAAAGAAATGTCCTAAAAAGGAAACTTTTAAAGAAAACAATAATTTTGGGACGGAGGGAGTAATCAACCAGTTTGACCAAATGAATTGGACTACAAGATATATAAATATAAAACCTCCTCCACAAATAAACTGGAAGACCCTGAGAAAGTATCATAAAATATAAACACTCTTTTCATGGTGAGGATCATCTCTAGTCCTCAATGACCAAAGGTACCAACCAGAACTAGTATCTCCAAGAACTGACCGACTAATTCAAGTCATACAAGGGGGGATTCAATGTTAATGGGGAAGATTCCAGCATAATCAGCCACTTAAGAAAAACCAGACAGTGCATATCATGGCTCAATACTTTTTGCAATAATTTGATACCTAAGAGCCAAGTGGTGGTTATGCCAAAAATCAAATACAGAAATACCTGCGAAGTAATGTGAAGAAGGAAATGTAGCCAAAAAGAATTTCTTGGGAGGGGGGAGCATAAGTACATTAGGAACAGCATTCTAAGTCAGGTCAATACCCATGTAATTGTTTATGCATTTCGTATATAAATCAGGCAATCAGTTTAAAGAATCTATACTTTATTCGAAGGCAGGAGGGGGATTTTCAGGGTACTCGCATTCTACAGCCTCATTACACTTTCTTTTTATCTTTGAAGGACTTCAAGCAAACTACTTTACACTTAGCAAGTCGACGGGAAAAACATAGTTTTGAGAGTAAATAAGTAAATCATATACGAACCCCGCTGACATCACATTCCACTGCCAATATCTATTATTGCTTCAATGTAACAAAATTACTAACCTTTCAAAAATAAAACTACACTCCGCCACATTCAGCCATTTTCCATTCTGTTGACACAATACTTTAAAGCATCTTTTGTGCATAATCAGAATATATGGACACACAACAGCTAGCTCATTCAGTCATTATATTCTCATTCTGTTTTCTTTTTTTTACTTTATTCCCAAATTGGATAGGACAAACTCCACTATAGTCTCAACTCTCCAAAGACTCGTCAGATAAAAGTGGTTAACAAAGTAAGCTGGTCTCAAAAATAACTTGTGCTGTGCACATGTTTTGCTATCCTAGTTTGCTGTTTCTTTATGGGAACCCTTACGTCTGCTTTAATTACAGATATACTCTTTTATACATGCTGCAATGTCCAGACCGATGATTTTAAGATTATAGTTCAAATAGTTATCTTTTATTTAGTTCCCTTTGCAAGTAAGAATCTAAGTTTTTGAACATTGCACACATGTACCATGTGCCTTTAAAGCTAGTCTATTCAGAAATGGCTCTTGGAAGTCCACCGAGGACTCATTAGTCCATCAAACACTACTGCAAAATTCTATGATTTTGTTACTTACAGGCCCTCTTCATTTTCAAACCTCTCAATTCTTTGTATGCCATAGCACCATGCAAATGCACAGCAGACCAGGATTCACCTTTTCTTTTGAAGGGAGGAAAAATAACCGTCTAACAACCCTAGCATAGACAAGATGAAGACATGAGGGCGACAAATAATAATGATTCAAGTGGATCACAATCTTCCCACAATCTCATTATCATTGTTTTTTGAAAGAAGTAGAAATTCAAGCACACAGGATCAGACAAGTGAGACAACTACAGATATATTTAGCACTAGAATGATAAAGAAAAAGAACACCTTCAACAGTAAAGGCTTTCTTTGCATTGATATGCCAAAGGAACGTATAACATACATCAACATACCTTTCAAAAAGTTCTAAAGCATCTGACTATTAGCAATTCCTAAATGGTTTAGCATAACACCTGTTGCGCATAACTAGGCATGCATGTACAGTTGACTTCTGACCACATTTTCCCAAAGAAATCAGCTGACGGAAACTACCATCAGACAAGTAATTGAATAGAATGATCTACAACTGAGTCAACTCCAGCGGGTTTTCCACAGATTGTCTCAGAATTAACTCCGCTCTCCTCTTCTTGTCATCTTTGTCATCATCATGCCCAAACCAAGATGCCATTCGAGCAGAACCCTTATTCCAAAGCCGCAAATCCAGAGATTCACCAACCATTTTCTTACCAATTTTAAAGTTTAAATGAACAGCAGACCTCTTTTCTGGAATAGATCTTTCCAAACTATTACCCAGCTTGCTAGCCCTGCCACTCACTGCTTCTATGGCAGGGGCAAACGCCTGTAATAAAGAAATATGGTTCTCCACAATGGCTTCACTGGAAATTTTAGTGGGTAAAGCAACTGAACAGGCATTTTCCTCCCCACCCAGCATAGGTGGAGCAAGAAATGGATTTTTACTTTCAACTAAATGTAAATCCATCGCAGCATCAGCTACGCCAGCCGATGTCGAAGCCATTGCACAAATCCTGTTACTTTCACTTTCAACAACCCGTGAAGTTGAAGCTATAGTCGACCCACTAGACACTAACCGTTGTTGCAGGCTCAACAGAGAGCTCTCCGCCTTCCTCCTCTGCCGAGCAAGCTCAATCTTATCTGCACGAGGATCTGTCAACCTCTCATTCCAAACTGGTGTGTAAATATACGTGTGAGGATCAGGAAATGCAGGTAACCAATCTGGTACATGCTTAAACCCGGGGGTCTCACCCATTTGCACAAAACTCGGAGTCCCTTGCCAATTTCTAGTAACTGGAAACTGGGGAACCGGCTGTGCAAAAGGAATCTCCTCTGCAGACCCCACATACTCAATAATCCCCTTCATAGCACCCGACTCAGTCAAACAACCACTAATTTCCGACCCACCAGAAAACCCAGTTGAAGAACACAAATCCTCCAGCCCTTGGATTATATCAAACACATTACACTCAGTCCTATTAGCTAAATTAGCGTAAAAACTCGCTGTCTTTCCTGTATCCTTCATATACCTAACTGCAATGTCAGCAAGAGCCTCGAGCGCAGGCTCATTAAAACTCTGAAATCCAACACTCTCACATATCTGTGCCACCGCCATCTTTGCCACCGCCCTGCCAAACTCATCGGCAGCAGCTCGTTTTATTTCGTTAATCCCCTTTCTTTTCTCTCTTTTAATCTCAGCTTTACCTCCACCATTCATTATTAACTCTAAGGATCATTAGCGATTTTCCAATAAGCGAATTCAACTCGAATGCAGCTCAAGAAACGAAGTTTTTGTATCAAGATTGCAACCAACTTTAAATCAATACTACCAACCTCAACAAATTTGAATCTTAGAACTGTAAAATAAAAAATATATGTCCCAACAATTGTTGAAATACACGTGTAAGTATATACACAGAATTTGAATGCTTACCGTTGATAATGGGGTTCGAAATGAAACTCCCAATTATAATTGATCGAGAGATAGAGAGAGAAATTAATGGGGATGGGAGATCTAGGAGAGATTTGGAACAGGAATTTGGGGGGAATTTGAATTTTTGATAAACCCTAATTTCGATTCGAGAAGAGGGAGATCGGGAAAATGAAGGATGTATTTATAGCCGGTGGATAAATTTACGAGTAAGGGTAGAAGGAAAAATGTTGACTGCCCTCGATCTTGTTAATAGTGACGTTGGCAGCCGGCCATCTAAGGCTTATTATTAATCCTGCTATTATTAATTTTTTTTAGGTACCTTTTGATACCTAGATTAATACCAGATATAATTAATAAGTAGAGTTGTCTGATATTTGGTATGTAATAATAACATAATGTTTGGTAGTCATCCTATCTGATATTTGGTAACACTAGGATATGAGTTAATATTATTAATTTTTTTTAACAATAACCCTTATACAATCATCAAACGTATTCATAAATTGAATATTTTTCAAAATTGTTAGAAGTATAATTTCAAAAAGTATGAACAATTAGAATAGAAAAATTTTAAATCTAATTTTTTATTTTTGGTTTCTTAGCTTGATATCTCTCTTTTAAAGGGAAAAATAATTTTGTTCTACAAATCCCACATAATTTCAACTACCAGTCACAAAATTTAATAAAAAATTTAAACCCACTTGCCCTAGAATCTCAACAAAGTAATTAGAAAATATATTTTCACAATAACATGCTACTACAAAATAATCTAAAACACCTCCTATAAAATACCAACAACGCAACTGTAATTTTATATATAAAAAATCGGTATAATTATAAGTATCAACAGCCTTCAATCCAAAAACCACCACCAACATAATCAAGTCGAATCAGCATATATAATCTTAGGAAAAAACCAACATAATAAAAAAAAAATGTCACCAACCTAAGCATAACATGGGGGGGGGTGAAATCTAGTTACTATTGTTTTTAAAAATCATCTTCACCATCTCCATGCGAGTTTCATCACTTTTAAAGCCACAAAAGGCATTAAGTAAGTGAGGCTTCAAAGTCAACTGATATGTTACGGCAACACATTCTGTAAAAGGCAATAGAAGAGGTTCAAGTAGATCATCAAGTTGCTCCCTTTTAATACTTTGGTCTTTTTCATACCCAAAACGACCAACCATTGCTTGTAGTGAATCTGCAACTCGTTTCATTGCTTTTGAACCATTCTCCAGATTTTTGTTCAATTCCTTACCTATTTGTTCATTCACCCTTCTACGCTTCCTGGACTCTGGTCCAGATTTTTTGGGTAACTTATTTTGAGTAACACATACTGAAACGTCTATGTCCTCGAGTCCCACTTCAGGAGCATCTAAATCATGAACATATTTGCAGCATCATTAGGAGTCTTGGTAAACTCTCCAGTCGCCCTATCATTGTCCCATAATTTGCACGAGTAAGGGTAGAACGGGAAGGACTTCGTTCTAAGTGTTCTTACACCTTTATTTCTCTATGAACATTAAAAAAGAATTAGTTAGACATACATTTGTTATATGAATTTGTTGGTTGTAACAAAGTATCATACCTTTATATAGTGATTCCAGACATCATCTTCATCATTCGTTACCATGTTGTGATTGCTGCTCCAACCAAATCCCGAGAGACCCACCATTGATGAAATAAGACCATGATGTTTTTCCCCAATTAGCACCGTGTATTTTCTAATCTGGTCTATAATAATATCACCCCACATCTAGGATAAATAAGAAGGTAAAAAGCTGCTTATCCGGACCACTCCTCTTCTTAACCCGGATGCTTAAAAACATACCAAACAGCCCTATTAAGTATCATTAGTCCAATTCGACCTCTTATCTGGCTATCAAACGGGTCCTAAGCCTTTACTAAACTTGGTCCGATTCTGTCCATTTTTATTTTTACATAATAAAATAAATAAGAGAAAATTATAATCATACTAATATTTGATTCTCACAAAATTTTAGAATCAGAATCAACACAATATGTATAAAAACTAATACTTTAGTTCAATTTTATTGGTTCGACTCTGCATTTTTTTTTTCGATTCTGATCCCTTTCAATTTTTTGGAGTTTTAGCGCATGTATAATGGCAAATCAAACACAAATAAAAGTTTTTAATGGCAAATCAAAACCAAATCAAACCAAAGTATATGTTCTCGTGCATATCCACCACTTTTGATTTTTATCCCCTTTTCGCATTTTTGCAATTGAAAAATGTTTTTCATTTTTTTGTTTTTTTATAAAAAAAGTACACATTTTCATCCATAAATATAAACTTGATTTGTCTCATTTGAACACCAAACATATTTTGGAGATAAAGATGGTGGGACATGTAAAAGTTCTGGAGTTTGTGCCACAATTGAAATGTTTTTTTAGTATAAATAGAGGCAAAACACACAAATGGGTCACCCAACTTTGGACCTTCTTGCAATTCGGCCACCGAAACTTTGGTTCATCTATTTTGGCCACCCTACTTTAGTTCTGTTGCAAACGAGCCCATTTTTTGGATGGCTGTTAGATTTCGCCGTTAAATCATGTTAAATGTCTATTTTATCCCTGTAAATATCAATAAAAGAACAATTATATTTAAAAGGGGTGAAAATGTAAATAATATAATTTGTGTGTTTTGGATCTGTTCATCTTCATCTCTTACACACAAACACAGTCTGTTTTGGATCGGCATTAGCGATTCACGAGATCTCACACACACACACACACATCTCTCAAACAGATCTCACAAACACAGATCTCACACACATCGAATTAGCGGTTCATCTTCATCTCTCTCGCCTCTCTCTCCCCTTCCAACAAAACCCTAACCCCCAAATTCCACCACCACACTAATCTCACACCTTTCTTACCTCACCGCCTCGGCCAACTCTCCGATCACCAACCTCGCGCAGTAGCACCAGTTCCCACCGAACCACCTTTTTGCTTCACACAACTCACGCCGGTCCCGAACACCTTTGATCTCCGCCTCGCCTACTTCTTACCATTCTTCAACGGCCTCGATGCGGACGATTCCTTGACACTAGGTGTCGTGCTAAATCCAATCCTCCCACTCCTCGCCGTTTGTCGGTTTTCGCGAGCTATGTCGCCTTCGTCCTTGTTGCGGAACAACAATTTTAGCAATTACGTCATGTTTAACTCGATGCAGCGGTGGTTACGGGCGTGTTGATGGCGGTCGTTGTTGATACAACATATTTTCGAATCCACGCGATTTTGGATTGAAAGTTGATTAGCCACAACGCGTTGTTCGTAATCATCGTGATGTGTTTTGTTTATGGTTTGGTGTATTCGGTTTTGGGTGGACTCCTTATTTTACCGTTTGTTGCAAATGTAAAACATCAAACAAATCGGACGGAAAATCAATCAAATATGGATCGAAATTGATTGGGAAGAGCAAGGAAAATTTCAACAACCCCACCATCACAGGATTCAACCCAATACCCAATTGGCGGGATCGGCGACGGCGAAGGATCGGAGGTTATGGGTGGGATTTGAGAGAGAGAAAGCGAGAGGGCATAGATGAGAAACAGATATGTGTTGTGTGAGAGAGAAAGAGAGAGATGAAGATGAACAGATCTTTAACCCCCCAAATTATATTATTTACAGTTTGACCATGTTTTAAATATAATTGTTTATTTATTGATATTTACAGGGGTAAAATAGACATTTAACATGATTTAACGGCGAAATCTAACAGCCATCCAAAAATGGGCTCGTTTTTAAAGTAGGGTGGCCAAAATAGATGAACCAAAGTTTCGGTATAGGTCCAAAGTTTATGTGTTTTGCCTATAAATAGATTACATTAGTGGTTTTTAATAGATTGTGTTTGATTTGAGCAAACAGTTGTACATGCTTTTATAACACTAACTTCGTTTTAGAAGAAATTCATGTCGGTCCACTATGAATAACTTTTAAGTGTTATACACCCTATACTTTTTCGTAATTGAAAAAGACACTTCATATATCGCGATGCACAAAATAGGCACTTTAATGCATCGCGACGTGTAATGCATCTCGATGCTTGTTTTTGTGCATCGCAATGCATAAAGTGATTTTTTTTTGTTACAACAAAACATAGAAGTGTAAAATGGTTTAAAACTTTTGAAAAATTGCGGGCCGGTCCACTTTTCAAAGTTGCTAATCGCTCCGGTACCGTGCTTTTTTTCAACCGAAAAAAGACACTTTTGGACGCAAAAAAATTGCGATACCCATAATGAGTATAAGACACGCTACATAAATGTATCACGGTGCATCGACTATTGAACCGCGATTCATCAATTTTATTACATTAATTTTTGCACTTCGGTTCAATAGTTTAATTGATTAGTCTTATTGCATCGCGATTCATCAATTTTATTGCATTAACTTTTGCACCGCAATTCAAAAGTTTAATTATTTATTTCTAATTGCAGAGCGGTACCAACTTTTATGTATCGAGATAAATTAATTTTTAAATCGCGATATATACATATACCTAATCCAAGTTACACCGCGATATCAACTTTTATGTACCGCGATGAATTAATTTTTGAACTGCAATAAATAAAATATTATTAATTCCATTTTTGCATTGCGATACAAAATAATAATGAACCAAACCATGTCCTCCACCTTCTTCTTTCATCTCCTCCGTCGTAAACCTTCTTTTTCTTCCTCCTCCTCCGCCTTCGTCCTACTGAAAAATCATTCAACCCAGCACAGTTCCATAATAGGTCGATCCCCCGTTTCGTTGCGCATCAATAGTAATTTTCAAATTCAAAGTGTGTTGTCGGAGCTGTTAAAGAAGACGATGAGATTTTCAGAACAATATTTTGAAAAGTGGTCTTTTGTAGTTGAAAAAAAAAAACGGTGGACTTTTGAAGTTAAAAACTTTGGAAAATGAACCGATCATAATTTTACCCAAAAACAATGTCTTTACTTCAACTAGTTTTATACTCGTGCGTTAAAGGCACAGACAAAAGTTTTTTTTAATTAAATAATATTCAAGCAAAACGAATAAATTAAATATCATTATTGAAAGTTTAATATAACATTTTACGTTGATTTGAGTCAGTTTTTTTATTATTAGTCATCACTCTTACATTTACATTATAGAAAAATACACATCATACTTACATTAATGGTAAGATTCATATATTCCCTTTTAATTTATTATATAAACAAAAATATTAATTAAGAAAGTCAATTACATTTTGTGTAGAGTACTAATCATAAGTTGCAATGTATTAAATATCATTATTTTTTATGATATCTTTATTATTATATTTTTAAGTTATGAAAAATCAAACATTTGACCCAAATATGAGGTATTATTTATTTAGTAAAAAAATAATATCATAAATTAGAAAAAAAGATAAAACATGAATAACTTTGAATCTACTTAATAATAAAAATTAAAAGATGTAACAAACATAACAAAAATTTACATTGAATAAGCGAGAGATATCTATTTAAATGTTTTTTCTTGTTCGAAATGACAGTAGGATTTGAATATTCTTCATGATTTGTTGAATCAACAATGAGGGAGATACTTGAACTTGATAAAGGTGAGTAGGTATAGAAATTGTTATTCCCTGTATCGTGTACTTGTGTAATAGTTGAAAAAAATATGTAATGTTTTAAAAATATATAAAATAACATCTTTAATAAAATTTACTTTAAAATAGTATAATATATCATCTCATTCGTGATATCCAATAAATGAAGAACTAAAGTAGGATGAGAAACATTTTGATTAAAACCTCAAATATTATATTGTTGGAAAGCAACATTTTCTGCAACACAATTTATATAAGATTATTAAATTAAAGAAATAAACACAAAAAAAATCATCCAGACATACTAATATTCTCAACTCGAAAACTAAATAATTCAAAAGACTTTAATACACCTCATTCAAAAGACTTCAACAAAATTATTGATGAAGAATATTATTTTCTTATGATCATTTTCAAAATGAAAAATAAAAAAAAAACCCTAATTGAAAAACACTAAAATGCCTACTATTTGTAAAGCTACAACAGTAAAATCTCAACTCCACACTTAAGCCTCATATTAAGTAAGTTGGACATTTTAACATATTATATATAAACAACACATCACCTCAAAACCTATTATACCCGTACGATGCGAGATTCAAATAATATTTTTGTTCATTAAAACTATTTATAATAAGATTATATAACTATATGTTTTGAAATTATCGTCTTCTTTGAACCGGCATACCGTTTAAGAAAAAGTAATTGATTGTATTATAAAATTTTTTGTCCGTATTATTTCATTTAAGACCCTTAAACATGTGCTCATAATTAAAATAAGTAGAAAATGTAAGTAAAAGATTTTTTAAAAGAAAAGTTTTGGAATAATTTTAAAAGACTTTAATTTGAAAACGGAGGGAGTAATATACAAATTTCATACTAATTAAGGTGTCTCAACATCCAATTTTGAAAAAATTTGACAGTTTTAAGTAACTAATTTAGGCGGGAAAAATCAATGTTGCCATTATATATAAAGAATAATTAAATTATAACAAATAAAATGAAGATAATAAACCAAATTAAAAAATAAAGACGAAAAAAAAGAAAATAAGACTTTAATTTGAAAACGGAGGGTAGTAATATATTCATAATTTCATACATATAGATTTATTATATTAATTTGTAGTTGGTGTCTCAACATCCATAATGAAGATTTTATAGTATAAGTAAAAAGTCACATTTGTAATCACATTTGTTTTTATATTTGTTTTTTCGCACATTTGTTCTTATTCCACTTGTAATTTGTTCATTTTAATTAATCAGTAAATTAAGTATACACCAAAAGAGATTTGTATTTAAAGATTTTCACATGGGTGGCTACTCATATTAAATACTAATACATAGAAACTTGATATTTTCTACAACATGTGCATATTTGCACATTTTCAATAAATCTTGAGAATTGTGTAATTAATTAATCAGATTTGTGTTCTCAATGCATGCTAACTACTATATAATAATACTCAAAATGATGCAAGTGCATTTTGGCGGGATTTTACCTCTTTTAGACTACCTAGCTTTTATATATATATAGATATGCCCTAAATGCAACACAAAAAACACTAAATGTCACACTCATTTAAAAGTTTAATTACTAATTAATCCTTTTATAAAAAGGACTAACAATTAACCCTAAACTCTAATTACTAATCAATCTTTATCCTTTTATATAAAGGAGTTTCAATTAATTATCATATAAATATCCAACCCTCCTTTACAATTAACTATAAACCATAGACTTGTTTCTTCCAACAATTTATTTAATGAATTCCGATCCGAATAACAACGTTCATGATAATTCTTCATATTCTTCTTTTAAGGTACGTTTCTAGTCTAAATATTTTGTAAAATTATCTATGTAAATTGTTTTAGCATATTTTAGTAGTCAATACAGACCACTTCTTCTAACAGTAGAAAACATCATCATCACTTCTTCTAACAGTAGAAAACATCACCATCATTTTTCAAACTTTAAAAAAAAAACAGGCGACTTTTTAAAACAAATTTTTTTAAACTTGGCGGCTTTTTTGTCAAAAAAAAAAAATTTAAGTGGAGACTTTTTGTAACAAAAAATTTAAACTTGGTGTCTTTTTAAACATGTGATTTTTTAAAAAACTTTTAAAAAAAAACTGGCGACTTTTTAAAACAAAAAATTTTAAACTTGGCGTTTTTTTGTCAAAAAAAAAAATTAAGTGGCGAATTTTTGTAACAAAAAATTTTAAACTTGGCGTCTTTTTGTAAATTTTTTTTAAAAAAAGTGGCGACTTTTTTCAAAAAAAATTTAAAAAAATGGTGATTTTTTGTCAATTTTTTATAAAAAAAGTGGTGACTTTTTTCAGTTTTTTTTTAATACCTGGCGACTTTTTTGGATTTTTTATAAAAAAGTGGCGATTTTTTTTATTTTTTTGCATAACAAACAGACGATTTTTAAAATTTTTTAAAAAAAAACTGGTGAATTTTTTTTAATTTTTTTAAGAAACTGGCAATTATTTTTTACATTCCAAATGATTTTTCCAAAATGTTTTGTTTTCAATTGGGTGGTTTGGTAACTTGAAAAGGGTTTTTATTTTATTTATATTTGATGGAGGGTATTTTGGTAATCTGGCATTCTAAGTAGTGTGGTAATTAGAGTTTTTAGGCGTAACATTTAGGGGTTTTGTATATACACACACACACACACACACATATATATAGATGTAGAAAGTCAATGGTACGAAATTTAAGCTTAACAACTAAAGCTTGAAACTCGTTAACTCACTCGACCCGAACTGAAAATTATATTATCCAACCTAACCCGTTAATATTGGTGAGTCGAAACAGGTAACTCATGTCAACCAAAAAAAAATGACGGAGCGAACTCATTACGCATTTTGGCCCGATAGTTTTCATTCTATAAATGTATGGATTTTTTGGTCGACCCGTTATAAGTTATAACCAGACTTGTTTCAAACAGTGATATTCAAGTTCTGATGAGTTTTGATCCGTTTTGACATGTTATTTGTCTCAACTCGACCCAATACACCTAATTGCTAGGACTAGTATGAATAAACAATTTCCGAAGAAATCTCACTTTACTACACATTTGAATCATAAGCCAAATTCCCACGGTTATCAAATGTAATAGGCATGTCTTTGGCCAGAAATCGCATCTTTCCTCTTACCAATATCAATTTGGTGATGTTATAGTGTTATACACTGAGAGTAAAGTAGAGAGAGTAATTGGATTGACAAGTGTAAAACAGACAAGAAAATAGTATTTATTAAAAATGCGAGGGGGAATCTTGTAAGAAAAGAAAATAAAGGGGGTTCCTTAAAAATGAGCTAAGGATATTTTAGGGGGGGGCGCTATTTGGACCCCAAAATACTCAAAGCATACCCCTCAAAAATCCAAACTTCCTATCTTACCATTCCTATTTTACCCTTCCTATCTAAACACATTGTTGGAGTAAAATAACTTCGGTTATTTTTTCTTCCTCCCCTTTGTCGTGTCCTAATTATTAGGTCACATGTTGTTATTGCATTTCTTGGTAATTGCTAGGAAGCTTGTCCTTCTTTTTGGACTCAAGTTTGGCAATCTCTAACTTGTAGGAATTGAGTTTTATTTCCATAATAACTATTTTCTAATCATAACATTGTCTTGTTGAGTGGTTTACTTGAAAGACAGGTTTCCTAGAGCTCTATATAAATGAGTGAACGACCCTAGACATCTTAACCGAAGTTGAGAATTTTCAGAGAGAGTTTTGTACGAACAAGTGTTATTAGGAAGTCAATGAGCCCGTGAATGATACATCATCAAAAGGCTCATCAATTTCGTTGTTCACAACTTTAATCTACACTATTTGTTTTCTTTTCATAAACGTGTGTTTCCAAGAGTGTTTAGTATATAATATATACATCTTCTCTCATAGGAGTTTTCGTAGTGATTTCCATTGTCTAAACGATTTGTTTTCATATTGCAAGTATTTACAATCTTTTAATTTAGTTGAAGTTTTGCCATGAGGCATTGTCTACAAGTTTTTCACTTGTAGACATAAATTACAACTTCGTGTCCTTCGGTTTACTTTTCTTATTTACTGTTTAAATTATTATGTTGTACTTGTCTTGATGATACATGAGATGATTGGATGCATCATAAGTGACTGTGTCTGTTTGTTAATTATTTTGAATCCTAACTACATATAGCATCTCACACATCCCCTCATCCCTCCCTTCCCCTTGTGCGTGTTGCGTGCCTTCCCCATTCCCCTTCTTCTTTTATTTCCATTACTCCCTCCTTCCAGCAATCCTCTTCTACTATCGAGCTGCTCTTAGGAGGTTGTCGAAAGGGCTAGCAGGGGGCAACCTTAGAGGCAAACTCGGGTCTGTTGGGGGCAACGCTCCATCAAGGGGTTCATCTTCACCCATAAATGTCAAAAGCTTTTTCCTTGTATCTCTGTGAAGAGCTTCATATTGGCCAACCATTGCACTGAATGACAGATGTGAAGTAGAGAGAGATGTTTCAGCCAATAATTAGCGAGCAAGTTCATGTGCCTGGTAGATGACAATTACTATTTAGATAGTAAATGAGTATCTTAAAATAAAAAAAAAGATTTAAGGAAGTGCAACGTAAACGAAAACTACGTACACATGCGTGACATTATTCCATGAATGAAGTCTACACAAATGAATGACAACATGATTCTAAAAAGAGTAGGTTTCATGTAAAATGTCTTACAAATCTTAATTCATAAGACGGAGTTCCACTCTTTCACAACTCAACCTACCAATACATGGTGGGTCAGGTAAGGAAGATCCGTTTGACAAAACTATCTGTAAGATCGTCTTACACAAGTTTTTTGCCATTTGATAAATAGAGTGATCTCTTGTATTTTATATGTAATTCACTACAATCAGCGCAACATAAATGTCATTTTCTTGTGGGTATGCCATATTTAGAGAGAGAGAGATAGAGAGATAGAATACTAATTCAAGAAGTTGTTCAACATAGGGTGGAAACATTCCAACATTAGAAGAATCACTTATCATATCATCCGAGAAATCATGCATCCTAATTAACAACCATATTAGAGCTTCTATACATCATTAAAAGCAGACTTCTACTTTTCAAAGTAGAGTAATTTTTTAAAATCCTTGATCCTAATTGAATTGAAATAATCTGGTGAACACTCAAGATTGGAAAATAAATACTCAATATTAAGATATTTAACATATCTTCATTAACCAGAGATACGTAAATATGAGATGAAGGATACTGAACTGGCATACCCCATCAAAAGATGATTCCTTCGAATGTTAGTCATAAGCATGAGGTCCAAGTCAAGTGTCACATCAGGCGTGAAAGTCTCCAGAAGTTGCATATTTAGGTCATCTGCCGCCAACTTCAATCGCCCAAAAGGAGCTCGGTGTCAATCCTTCATATACTAGATCTTACATTGAAACATGCATGATAAAGATGCATAAAAAAAGCGTGTGTGTGTGTGAGTGAGCATGGAGGGCCGGGGAAAGAGAGGGAGATTGCTAGTAGAAATGAACCTCAGTTTCAAAAATTAGTAGCCATACCTCAGTTTCAAAAATTAGTAGCCATACCTTAGTTATGCTAAACAAACTCTGAACTAATATCTCCAGCATGCTCTTCTGAGATTCACGGATTTCACTCCGCAGCTTAATGGTGTCAAATCAACTAAATCAAGTTCTTGATGTAGTAAGAACTCACATCAGACTCAAGAAGTGGCTTAAGTGCACGATCCATATCAGGAATTTGATATATCTTTGCAGCAAACAACAACATTGATGTTGAAAAAATTAGTGATCTCAAATTCGTTGTAGACAACATTTCTAACGAATAGTACAAAATTGTTAATGATTCAATTTTATTCTTCCTCAAATACAAAATCTTATCATATACATTCAATTTTATATACCTTTGTTAGGTTTCAACAATTTCTTCCAAAGCGAAAGGGGAAGCTGAAAGAAGCAAACCACGTTACTGTCTTTGGGGTTCTGCAAAAACATATGTTTGAGCCCGTCAGATTATATGCGAGTGTTATAGTTAGCAGGGGAAATGTAAAAGATCAAAAAAGTTCCAATGGGAAAAGTACATAAAAAGTATGCATGTATTCCCACAAAGCTTCAAACTAACATGAGCTCCAACTGGCACTAATCTATATATATATATTTAAAGTTGGTGAGGAGCATTATGATTGTGCCACCTCACCACCTTTAGATAAATCTTCATTCTAAATCATCCATGTGGAAGTTTTAAAAACCTTTGGTTTTCTAACCATTAGCTAATAATAATACCTAATAACAATCAATATGATAAGGGGTATTAGTATTAGTATATATAACTTCTTCTATTGTCAATAGTAGAAGACTTATATTTAAAAACTTTTACAACTAACATTACTTCTAAGCAATGTGGGATAAAACTCTTCAATGTTAGGTATTACTTCTAATGACTCACTTTTAACATCATACTTTAAGCTTTGATATCTTATTCATCCAAAACTTGATTTGGACAAATAAATATATCATTTCGATGTTCTTGCCGAGTATAACACATTTACACAATTACTTTTGTCAACAAACAAATGACACGTAAAGAAATTTGTGCCTCAAGTTGCACAATTTCTTTTACTAAAAACACTAATTTTTTAATAAGTATTATACTTTAACTATTGATATCTTATTCATCCAAAACTCAATTTGGACAAATAAATATATCATTTCGATGCTCTCACCAAGTAGAACACATTTGCACAATTACATTTACCAACAAACAAATGACACGTAAAGAAATTTGTGCCTCAAGTTGTACAATTTCTCTCACTAAAAACACGAATTTTTTTAACAAGTATTATACTTTAAGTCTTGATATCTTATTATCAAAAACTCAATTTGGACAAATAAATATATCATTTTGATGCTCTCACCGAGTAGAATACATTTGCGCAATTACCTTCGTTAACAAACAAATGATACGTAAAGAAATTCGTGCCTCAAGTTACACAATTTCTTTCACAAAAAACACTAATTTTTCAACAATAGAAGAGATGTATCCCACATTGGTTAGAAATTGATGTTGGTTTTAAAAATTCTATTATTAAGTACCAATAGAAGAAATGCATCATGCATCATACATTGGTTGGAAAGTGATGTTGATTTTCAAAGTCACTAGAAAACCAAAAGTTTTTAAAGCTTCCACATGGATGCTTTAGAATGAAGATTTATCCAAAGGTGGTGAGGTGGCACAACCATAGTGCTCCTCACCAATTATATATATATATATATATATATATATATATATATATATATATATATATATATATGATAAAATATTTTTACAATTATTACCAATAGAAGATGTATATCTCACATTGACTAGAAAATGATGTTGAGTTTAAATTATTTTATATTATAACACATTGTTTAAAAAGAAAATGTTAGATTTTAAAGTCTTTAAAAGACTAAAGACTTTCACTTTTACAAGAGATGTATCTCACATGGTTACAAAATATTCTACTATTATTACCAATAGAAGAGATGTATCACACATTGGTTAGAAATTGATGTTTGTATTAAAAATATTATTATTAATTACTAATTGAAAAGATGTATCATACATTTGTTATAAAGTGATGTTGATTTTTAAAGTTTTTTGTTAAAAACTTCTACCATTATTACCAATAGAAAATGTATATCTCACATTGGTTAAAAAATGATGTTGATTTTTAATTATTTTAAATTATATAAAAGACTTACTATTATTAGAAATATAAGATATATATATACTTTTGGTTTTCTAACCGTTAACTAATAATAATAATAATAATAATAATACATAATAATAATCATAATGATAATGAGTATTGGTATTAGTATATATAACTTCTTCTATTGTCAATAGTAGAAGACTTATATTTAAAAAAAATTTACAGCTAACATTACTTCTAACCAATGTGGGATAAAACTCTTCAAGGTTATATATTCCTTCTAATGACTCACTTTTAACATCATACTTTAAGCTTTGATATTTTATTCATTCAAAACTTGATTTGGACAAATAAATATATCATTTCGATGTTCTTGACGAGTAGAACACATTTGCACAATTACTTTTGTCAACAAACAAATGACACGTAAAGAAATTTGTGCCTCAAGTTGCATAATTTCTTTCACTAAAAACATTAATTTTTAATAAGTATTATACTTTAACTCTTGATATCTTATTCATCCAAAACTCGATTTGGACAAATAAATATATGATTTCGATGCTCTCACCGAGTAGAATACATTTGCGCAATTACATAATTTACATTCGCCAACAAACAAATGACACGTAAAGAAATTCGTGCCTCAAGTTGCATAATTTCTCTCACTAAAAACACTAATTATTTTAACAAGTATTATACTTTAAGTCTTGATATCTTATTACCCAAAACTCGATTTGGACAAATAAATATATCATTTTGATGCTCTCACCGAGTAGAACAAATTTGCGCAATTACCTTCGTCAACAAACAAATGACACGTAAAGAATTTCGTGCCTCAAGTTGCACAATTTCTTTCACTAAAAACACTATTTTTTCAACAATAGAAGATATGTATCCCACATTGGTTAGAAATTGATGTTGGTTTTAAAAATTCTATTATTAAGTATCAATAGAAGAAATGCATCATACATTGGTTGGAAAGTGATGTTGATTTTCAAAGTCACTTGAAAACCAAAAGTTTTTAAAGTTTCCACATGGATGCAAGTATTTCATATTGGTTACAAAGTATTCTACTATTATTATCAATAGAAAAGATGTATCACACATTGGCTATAAATTAATGTTGGTTTTAAAAATACTATTATTACCAATAGAATAGATGTATCATACATTTGGTAGAGGGTAATGTATGTTTTTAAAGTCTTTAAATAGAAGACTTCTACCATTATTATCAATAGAATATGTATATCTCACATTGGTTAGAAAGTGATGTTGATTTTAATTTTAGATAAAAAAACTTTTACTATTATTACTAATAGAAGAGATATCTTACATTTGCTAAAAAATGATGTTAGTTTTAAAAGTCTTTAGATAAAAGACTTTTACTTTTATCGTCAATGTAATAGAAGAGATGTATCCCACATTATTTAGGAAGAGATGTTGGTTATAAAATTTTTAAAATAAAAGACTTCTTCTATTATTACCAAATGAGGATATGTATTATACATTGGTTAGAGAGTGATGTTGATTTTAAAAGTTTACAATTATTAGCAATAGAAGAGAAATATTTCACATTGGTTATAAAGTGATATTAGTTTAAAAAGTTTTTAGATAATGTATCTCACATTGGTTACAAAGAAATGTATCTCATATTATTTAGAAATGAGTATTGGTTATAAAAGTCATTAGATAAAGACATTTTTTGTTATTACCAATAGAAAATATGTATCCACATTGTTTAGAAATGAATATTGTTTAAAAAGTCTTTTATCCACTACTATTATTACTAATAGAAAATATGTATACCACATGGTTAGAACGTGGTGTTGGTTTTAAAGTCTTTAGATAAAAGACTTAAACTTTCATTACCAATAAAAATATAAAATATGTATCTCACATTGTTTAAAAATGAATTATGATTTTAAAAGTTTTTAACAAAATGACTTCTAATATTATTATCAAGTTAAATGTTAATTTTAAAAGTCTTTAGATAAAAAAAATTACTATTATTATTAATACAAAATATGTATCTCACATTAGCTAGAAACTTATATTAATTTTAAAAGTATTTAGGTAAAAAATCGTTTAATATTAGTAACAATATAAAAAAAATTATAACAATAGAAGAGATTAACAATCTAATTATAATGTCTAAAAGTTATATTATTATTACAAAAATATATATATCTCACATTATACCCGTGCATAACACGGGCTAAATAACTAGTATCCACTAATAAATGCATGTGATTAGAGTGTAAATACAAATTGTTCTTGTGTAGGATTCATCTTTCCTTATCCGTCCCACTCAAAGCTATTGTCCAAGTTTATTAGCGAAACATTTGAAGGATACTAATAATTTTCCATACATAACCTCATAGAAAACATTTGTAATGATCTTTTTTTTCTTTTTTTTTCTAGTTAAAATTCAAAAAAAAATAAAAAATAAAAAATAAAATTCAATATAATTGGGATAAATTTAAGAACACTAAAAAAATTACCAGTCTAGTTGTTTGAAACAAGAATCTTTGTTGTGATTTTAAATCATACTGCCCAGAATGAACCCGTACAAAAACGGAGCTTTTGAATAAAACAAAAAATTCAACCTCCTAACAACTAGCCTATTAATACAAATAGCTAATTAATAAGTATCACCAAAAAAGCTTTTAGACCAATAAGCCTTTGTTCATGCAAAACAAATATTAGTCTAGATAAAATAAGAGTAACTAAACGGAGGGAAGAAAGGACACGAAGAGAATTGCTATAACGCCGTGACCCAAGCACGACTCGCCTTCATTGACCACGAAGGTCTAGGCTACAAACTCTTCGACTTAGACACCTTTCACCGACCCAAGTCCACCAGTGAGCCCACTGTAATGCCAGCAAGTATTAACCAATGAGAAAAGCCCCCAAAACTCAGTTCGACCAACACACTCCGGCAACACCCACAAAGGAGGCAACCGCTAACTCACAAAAGAGAAAGAGTCATGCCTACTGCTCAAGAAGAAGGAGAAAGAGAATTACTTGAAGCTTTTTCTCACAAAACTTGCTCACTGCCCTCACACTCAAAGCTGCTGAATGAAGGGAGTATATATACACCAATTGGAATAGTCAATTAGGGAGTAAATTAAGGGAGAAGAAAAGGAATGAGCAAACCGGCTCCCCAAGTAACCAAGGAAGGGGCTGGGCGGATAGGTCATTGGGCTTGGCTGGGAATTGGAAGAAGGTCGCCACATTGGGCCTCCAATTCTTAAATTCTCCACCCTGGAACAAGTGCTAGTACACATACATGGACTCACAAGGACATAAATAAAGAAAGGTTCATCATCACCTATCCTTGCACTTGATCCAACACAAAGTAGGACCAAAGCAAAGAAAAACACTTAACTAATTAAACACAAAGCAGAATCAATTAAGACACCATGACTGTTCATAAAGAACTGCCCATGGATTTCAAGGAAATCACCACCGCCAATACAAAGTAAGCAAATCTAACTTATTCTAACACCACTGTAGGAACAAGAAAGATACCACGACACACACCAAGTATGTCGAGGATTTTCGGGTAACCAAAACAAAGCATCAATCACAAGAATCAAAATCAAGCATTTTAAAACAAGATTGAATTTTAGTTACTACCAAAGGTTTTACCTCCCAATCGAATTGGGCAACTAGAGCAAGCTTAATCACAACCCCTTGTTTTCAAAAAAACCTTTTTACAACCAACCTAGCTTTAAAAGAAACAGATTCAGCCACACGAAATGGCACCAACGTCCAAGAATGGTTCACATGCAACGCATTAACATTATCCATTAAAACATTTAACCAATCACTAGGATTTTCATATTTTAAAGCACCATTGTTGTAAATTTTGGGTTCATGCAAATTGTTAAAAGAATCAAACATACAAAACACAAATGAGGAAATGTGAAAATTATTATCAAAGCTAGACGGCCTCCTAACCAAAGGTCTAGACCTACCCGTAGCAAGTTGATACTCACCTAAATTTTCAATCACATTTTCTTCCTCGCAATTTTGTTCAAATTCTTTATCAACAATTTCAGGATTAACAAGCACAGTTTCAAGATTTTCCACAATTTCAGTTTGCACATAAGGGCTAACATCGAGAGATCTCAACACATAGGGTTGCTCCACAACAATTGGAACCGGGGGATGGGGTGCATCATATTAATTAAAGGTTGAGCATGAAGCAAGTAAGGAAATTCAATTTCGTCAAACACTACATCCTTACAAATGATAAGTCTCTCATCATTTTCATCTCTCAACCACAATCTATACTCTTTCACCCTCTCCGAGTACCCTAAGAAAACACAACGAACCGACCGAGATTCAAGTTTGTTATTCTCTCGATGAACATAAGCAGCACAACAGAAAGCATGCAAGTTAAAAAAAATCAATTTTACTACTAGAAAACACAACTTCGGGACATCTACCATTAAGCGGGATAAAGAGGACCTATTGATCACATAGGCGGCGGTAACAACCGCCTCTCCCCAAAAGCCTATGGGAAGACTCGACAAAGTAAGCAAGACCCTCACTCGTTCTAACAGAGTTCTATTCATGCGCTCGACCAAATTGCAAAGGAAAGATTTTTCATGATCAATCTCATTCTCAACGCAGAATCTCTCAAATTCACCGTTACAGAACTCTAACCCTTTATCCGTCCTAAGTTTTTTGATTTTCTTACCGGTTTGATTTGTGATCAAAAGTTTCCAAGTTTTAAACTTTTCAAAAACATCAAACTTTTCTTGCATAGGAAAAACCCAGCTTTCCTTGAAAAGTCATCAACAATAGATAAACAATATCTATTCCCACCATGTGAGGGCACACACATAGGACCCCACACATCCACATGAATTAACTCAAGATGATTTTTGAAAGAGAATTTTTCAAGAGAGGAAGGTAAAAAACTAACCCTTTGGTGTTTACAATTCACACAAGTATCACATAAAGGCACACAATAAATCATATCATCACCAAAAGATTCATTTTTGTGAAAAATTTCTAAGTCTTTATTATACTACTCAAATGCCCAAGTCTTTTAGTCAACAAATCTGAATTTTCATTCTTAAAAACATTTGTTTGATTTTCAGTAAAAGACACCGGGACTACATTGCAAACATACAAACTCTTTTGTTTTTCAGCTTTGAAAATCACCAAATTGCCCTTTGTAATTTTCATCATACTCTTACCCCATCTGCCCTTTAAACCATCATCTTCTAAACATGCACAAGACATCAAATTGGTATTTAAATCAGGAACATGTCTTACATTTTTCAAAGTCAAAATATTTCCAGATTTAAATTTCAAGCAAATATCGCCAATTCTAGCAACTTGACACATTTCTTTATTAGCCAAATAAACTTTTTCAATTTTAACCTCTTTGTATGACGAAAACATATTTTTATAAAGTGTCATGTGAGACATACATGCAGAATCAATTAGCCACTCAAATTCACATGCAGCAATAGAAGGCACACAATTATTCAAAGTATCACACATGTCCTTTACCATAAAAACGTCACAAGGATCATCACTCGAAGAGCCCACGTTACAATCACTTTACTCATTCGAATTCCAATTTTGACTTTTCTTTTTTGGATTAGTACAATCCCTTTTAAAATGCCCAATTTCACCACAATTGTAACAAGTTCTATGTCGTTGTCTAGAAACTGATCTAGCCTTGCTTTCATTTTCAAAATTATGTTTTTCCCTTGGTTTTTATTTTGATGATGTTTTTACTCATCGTTTCTCTCAAGCGTCCTACCTCTCACTGTATGAACCTCACCGGTGTTTGATTTACCCTTATTAGCTTTCAAATCCAATTCTTTGCCTTTTAAACTAGATATCACCGTATCAAGTGTGATCTTATCCCTACCATACTTAATAGCAGATTTCACGTCAGCATAAGAATCATGTATAACATTTAAAAGCACAATAGAAGAATAATCATCTATATGTTCATCACCGGTTTGCTTTATGTCTTCTACAAATTTGGTAAAAACATCAATGTTATCTTCTATGTCTTTGCTAAGATCTAATTTAAAACTGAATTTTTTTTCTATGAGATAAATTTTACTTGGCAATGTTTTTCCAAAATAATTTTGTTCCAATTTTTCCCAAAGACTCTTAGCATGTGTATGCTCACCATAATTCCGAATAACCGATTCAGACAGGTTTTAGATAATCAAGGAGTAGGCAGATTCATCTATTTCAGTCATGACATCTTCAGAAGTATCTTTAGCATATTTTAGGGTTATGGCCTTGAAAACATTTTATTTAATTAAAATATTTTTCATCTTCTTTTGCCACATAGAAAAATCAGTTTTCCCATCAAAAGGTTCCAAGCTATAATTAGATGAAGAACCCATTTAGAGAAACGACACAAAACCAACCAATCAAACCAAATCAGAATTTATAAGAAATTAAGAATTTTGTAATCAACAAAAATAAAAATAAAAATTCAAGCAAACAAATTCAAACCAAACAATAGCAGTTTAAATAGAGCAACAATCAAGCAAATACATTACTAGAATTTTTTTTAAAGATTAAACACAAAAAAAAACGTAATTATTTCGAGATGAAATAAGCTCACCAAATAAACTTTTAGAGTTACCGATTTTTGGATCGAAGGAGGCTCTATCGTTTCACGGTACGAAACGCGGGCTCTGATGCCATTATTGCAATTTTAAATCACACTGCCCAGAATGAACCCGTACAATAACGAAGCTTTTGAATAAAACAAAAAATATAACCTCCTAACAACTAGCCTATTAATACAAATAACTAATTAATAAGTATCACCGAAAAAGCTTTTAGACCAATAAGTCGTTGTTCCTACAAAACAAATATTAATCTAGATAAAATAAGAGTAACTGAACGGAGGGAAGAAATGACACGAAGAGAATTGTTATAATGTCGTGACCCAAGCACGACTCGCCTTCATTGACCACGAAGGTCTAGGCTACAAATTCTTCGGCTCAGACACCTTTCACCGACCCAAGTCCACCAATGAGCCCACTGTAATACCAGCAAGTATTAACCATGGAGAAAAGCCCCCAAAACTCAGTCCGACCAACACACCCTGGCAACACCCACAAAAGGAGGCAACCGCTAACTCAGAGAGAGAGAGAGAGAGAGAGAGTCACGCCTACTGCTCAAGAAGAAAGATAAAGAGAATTGCTTGAAGCTTTTTCTCACAAAACTTGCTCACAGCCCACACACTCAAAGCTACCGAATGAAGGGAGTATATATACCAATTAGAATAGCCAATTAGGGATTAAATCAAGGGAGAAGAAAAGGAATGAACAAACCGACTCCCAAAGTCACCAAGGAAGGGGCTGGGCGGATAGGTCATTGGGCTTGGCTGGGAATTGGAAGAAGGTTGCCACATTGGGCCTCCAATTCTAACACTCTTGAAGTGGAATGCCTCTCAATAGAAAAAAAAAAAAAAACTGACTCTTTGAGCATAACATATGTAGTATATCATTCTCAGTTTTGCATCCCCCCTTTTAACAAAGGTAGCTTCACAACTGCCTAGTATCTTCTGGAATTATTCCATTATTGGAGAACAAAGTATCCTATGTGTGAAAGCGAGCAAAGCAAAACAATTAAAAATTTGTTCCCTCTTCTACAATCTTACTTAAGAGAAGTCTTTGTACCATAAAACATTGTATAGGAAAAAATTCGTGGGAATAAAAAATGAAATGCAAAATATTACCTCAATACGCAAAGAAATAAGAGTTAAACATAAAGAATGAGCTATAGCTTCAATATTGGAACAAATATTATCTGGAAGATTGGCATGTATCCAAAAGGCAAAAAACATCTGGGAAATTTCATCTTCACTGAATTTCATCATAGATGGTTCCCGTGATAATCAATCATAAAGTGTTCTTGCATTAGGTACCAGACCTACACTCCTACAGATCTACTTGTAAATAAAGACCAATATAGAGATAACTGTATAATGAATAATAATAAATGACAAAAAAAAAACTCTTTATACCCTTTGACAAGCTATTTGAGCCAGTTGTTCGATCAATGATATAACTTTTATTGTAAAAGACTAGATGGCCGCTGCCCGTGCCTATGGCACGATTCAAGTATATATCATATAATTACATCAATTGAAACGATAATGTCTAAATAGAATGTTTGATATAAGAAAAAGTTATAGTTGAGGAGTATTTAAGAAAATGTTATAGTTGAGGGTGTATATTGTTTCAAGTGTCAGTTGAGAGGCGCAGTTCAAATTTGAATTATAATTGAAGGTGGTTTATAAGGGATTATTTGTAATTGACTCATGTCCGTTGGATCTTGCGAAAAGATTCAATCCCATCCGCCGAATAGCCTCTATCAATAGACCCATGACTATTGTAATATAGATTGGGGAATTCTTTCGCTCCTAAGCCTGTTTATTTTCTTCCATGGCATTGACCAGTTCCATAAATTTAGATTGATTGTTAAATCCATGATTTTGAAGTTTATTTCCATCCTTTTCTCCGAGGAGCTTCTCATGTAGAGCTGTGAATGAGGCAAATGCGGATGCAGTGCTAGAATGACATCTCCTTGTATGAATATGAGCATCAAATCTCAGACTTTTGGAGCTTGTGACGAGAAGAGTAGATAATATTTGGTGTCCACCAACATATAGTTCAACATCTGGATGCATCATCACTTTCAATAGTAGCAAAAGAAGATCCTCTGGAAACACCTATAAAGAAAAGCTCAGTAAAATGTTTTATAAGACTCGTTTCTCATTAAATATAGCCTTCAAACATTTAGTGAACATATAAATCTTAAAATGCAAACATTCATGAAAAAACACAAGAATCATGAGTACAAAATACACTAAAAGAAAGTAAAATTCATCTCACATGTGAATTTTAAGGTACCATAGTGAAAACATATGAGCAAGAATGATCAATGATCCAACAGTTGCCCTGGCAACAGCTCTTGCAAATGCATGAAAAAATTTCTAGTGTTGTCGTCATCATACCAAGAAGGACTCGCGAATCAGCAATCTAAAAAGAAAACAAAAAAGTTTAAGTAGTTTAGAAAGCCTGAACAAAGTGAAACTTCCATAATTATCAACGAAATTTAATTACCCTTTTGGTAGTCTCTAGCAGTTTACAATCGAGCTTTGGAGAGTTATATTCAAGTTCAACTCGTATTCATCAATAGGTTTAACCAGAAGGCTTTTCCTAAAATGCCTACACATGTGACTCACAAATCTAATATCCGATAGAGTGGCTTCAAGCTTAATTTGCCGAGCCAGAGCATTGGCAGTACAAATGCATTCAATTCACGTTCTCAACGACCTTCAAGCCATAGCATGCACAATCACAATCCATCTATAACACATCCATAAACTCTTTAAAGACCTTAATCTCGACTGCAACCTTGGTATCTTTAATCAAACTCATCACAACCCCATCCTGCAAAACCTCCTCCAAACTCCCCTTCTCATAATCAACCGCACTAGTTTTCACCACCACTATCCCAGACTTGTTGTTTAGGATTGATTTTATCTTCAATTTCTGGGCTTCCAACAACAAATAACTTCAAAACTCATCTTTAACCATTTCGGGGCTCCCTAGTCCCTATAATCACACAACAAACCTTGTCGAAATTAACACACTTCACAAACGCCCGAAACATTATTGTTTCTTACATTGGAACCTTTTTATATTACGATTGACCAATCATCAATAAGACAATAACTATGGCTTTATATCTAAACATTTTTTAAATCACTATCAAACCTTTGTATTTGGAGGGACAATTAGATGAGATGATTACATAAAAGTGGTATTGTTTTATGGGCCATTAACAACAAGACGAAAAAATCAGGGCATAACCATGACAAATGAAACTTACGAAGGGGTAATGGCACAATATGAAGAAAACACCGAAGGGAGCAGATAGATGCATGTCAATTGAGAAGGTTAGTTCGGGTTTGAGTAGAAACGAGTAACGAGTTTAAACGGTTCGAAACCCGTTAAAACCCTTAAACGGATCAAAATGAGTCGCGTTAGAACGGGTAATGAGTTAAAATGGATCAATTCGTCTTAACTCGAAATTTTCTTCAAAAATCCATACCTCTATTGAATAAAAACCAGTGGGCCAAAACTAGTGACGGGTCCAACCCGAGACCCGAAAATGTTAAAGTATTGGGTTGCGTTGGGTCGGTTATTTTCAAGCAGGGTCGAGGGATTTCTGGGTTTTAATTGCATCACACTCCTATCAAAAACACACACACACACACACACACACACACACACACACACACTCACTCCATCGTCTTCTGTTGCGACCGTAAAGCATACATTCCTAGAGAGAGAGAGAGATATGGATAAGTACTTTGGGAACGCGTACAGAGGAGACCCAGGGATACCGCACGTAGGGCCGGAAATGTTCGAGAACATATGGATTGGAACCCACATCTTCGGCATTTGGGGCTGGAATTACCCTTATATGTGGCAAATTAATAATGAACACAAGTACACTTCCCCTCCCCAATTTTACTTCTTTTCCTCAAATCTTCTTTGCTGGCCTATGTATTACTATTGTTTCCAATTAGGGTTTTGGTTTGTGTTGGGGGATTTTGCATTTATAGTTTGTTTCCTTTATTTTATTTTAATTTCTGGTTAAGGTTTTGTAACTTTTGTTGCTATTGATGTTAAGCTGTTTTTTTTTTAAATTATTTATTTGTCCGACCCCAATTGATTTGGGGCTAAAGTTGAGTTGAGCTGAGCCGAAGCCTAAGTGATTGAGAATATAATTATGACTAGGTAGAGTGATTACCCTTTTAAAGTTAAATTATTAATGTTATTACTGTATTGTTTTTGAATGGTTGTTTACTAGAAAAATAATTATATTGATAATGTTCTTCCAAAATGCTTAGCAGTGAAAAGAGAGTGAGAGGCTTTTGCACACTCATTGGGTAGTGTGGTTATGTTGGTGGGATGTATTGATGCACCTAAATTTCTTCAAAGTGCTAAAGTCTCTCGGCAAGGCGGCTACGCATGCCTGAACTATGTAAGCACATATTGAAATAAGATCAAAAGAGAATTAGGTTAGGCGATTTACTCCCTTCATCAAGCTGACCAGTGTCAAATGAAGATTTTCATGTGGACCTAATTGCTCTTTTTATAACATTGACGATAACTGTTCATCAGTTCATATCTCTTTATTTATTTAATACTTCGGAAAGGTTATAATTTTACTCTCTACAACTATATAACTTACGTAAATTATTGATTCACAAGTGGTCAAATGACTTCGAAAAGTCAAGATGAAAACTTTTTATGGTTATTCTAATATTATTTTGGGGGGGAGGGGGGAGAGATGGCAAGGGCATTCATGCATAGACCTTCCAATCCTCATACCAACAAGGGATTAGGGACCACACTTACCTATCAATTTTCTATTTTTTTTCCATCCATCCTCGGTCCTCCTTGGTCTAGCGGCCACTACAGATGTTATAATGCAGACTCATGCATTTGACTATATGTGGTGTAATGGCATGTCTGTCGGAGCTGTACAGTACATGTAAAGAGCTTAATGAAGTGAGCTACTCTAACAAAAATTAAGACCTTCCAATCCTCATACCAACAAGGGATTAGGGACCACACTTACCTATCAATTTTCTATTTTTTTTCCATCCATCCTCGGTCCTCCTTGGTCTAGCGGCCACTACAGATGTTATAATGCAGACTCATGCATTTGACTATATGTGGTGTAATGGCATGTCTGTCGGAGCTGTACAGTACATGTAAAGAGCTTAATGAAGTGAGCTACTCTAACAAAAATTAGTTTGATAACCTGAGTCTGTTTGTTTGTTTCTCAACCATGGGCTTTGTTCATTGTTTTAAGATACAAATGTTATGCCGCTTTGTGCATTCACTAGCTTTTCTGTTTTTCTACTCAAGTTGTTATGACCTCTTGCTGGTAGCTGTATTTCTTACTTTGTTCATTTTCTTTTGGTGTGCATGTAATTGTTTCTTAACCCAAAGTCAACTGATGAGCATCTCATTGGATTCTAAAGCTAATTTGACTGTTTTTTGATAGATTATTTTGTTATCATTTTTTAAAACATAGTTCTATGCACTTCAACTGTCATCGTTAGAAGCAATTAGAACCTTCTGCTAGAGGTGCAAAAGAATTTCATGCGGGTATAATGCTTTGTACCCTGAATAATTTTTGATATACAAAAGAAAGGATGAAAGATATGGATTCCCTTAGCTATAGAGAGCATGCACTCTTGTTAGTCCAGAAAATTCTGGGATTGCAGTATTGGGGTCATATGATATCACAAAAAGAAAAAGGCAGAGGTTTCGTTATTCTTGTTTTTTTCATGTATATAGATATGTATTTCACACACACACACACATATATATGAATGTTAAAAAGTAATAAGAAACATAACAGCTTTAAAGCAGCAACTTATTAGTTGGTAATATTTTTCCAAGGAGGTTCTTATGACCAGTGATATCTTTGTAGGATGGAATAGTCAAAGAATAAAAAGGTAAACGGTATTGACCTGTTAGGATGCAAAATAAATTGGGAGGAATATAGATGGATGATTTCTCTGACTGAGCGAATGAGAGGGAGGCAGGGAGGGCACGCTGTGATATATTGGTCATCACCAGCATTTATTTCCTTTGTTCTTTCCCTCCTTCCCACAAGGCAAAAGGCAATGGGAAGAAGGCAAGTTCAGCAGATATATGTTCTTGTTATGTGCATGCCCTTTCATCTTTCTATCACCTTTGTGAAATGGATAAAAAGTTACGGTGAAATAGTGTAGGCTGCAACGTTACTTTCAAACCATATCCTCCTGAAGTGAAATATAGTATTGTTTGGTAACTATTCTCTGGCTTCCACTTGAAGCTTGATCTGTTTTTCATAATGTGTGTTATTTTGATTTCATTGTTTGCCTCTTTTGTGTGTATGAAACAGAAAGTCCTCTTAGTACTAGCTCAAAGTCAGAGTTTGAACTGGGTAAAAGATCAAGCATTTAACATCCCCATGCGAATGACTGTAAAAAGCTGATTAGTGTCATATTGGGATGGAATTTGTGATTCAGAGATGCATTTCTGTCTTTTGTAATGTGTAGCTAACTTAATGACTAGTATTGGTAATCATTAGCTTTTGCATCTATCTGAGGTGAGCATGAGTACTACCAGAGAACTATTGCTTGGTATTTCCTCCTGCGTGAAATTTCTAGGGAAATAGCTTATTTTGGTACTCATATCTAAGAGTTTACGGCTGCTCTACACTACAGCCACTCTTTGTGCTTCGTTCTTCTTCTTCTTTGTGTTGGCTTGTTTGTTTCTTTTCTTTTGTGTGTGTGTGTGGTGGTGGTGGTGGTGGTGGGGGGTCTATGTTCACGTGTGGCACAAAAAATTCCTTCCATGGCCTAATTCCTAAAACAGCTCGATGCAAAGACTGTTCTGTTGGTGTGTGACTCACATGGGATATAGCTCCTGTTTACTTATAAGTTTTCCTCCCAGAGAGCATCTAGTTGAAGATTCACTATCGTAGTGTCAGGGAATGCTTTTATTGTTCTGAAATATGGCTACGAATTTACGAAAAATTGGAGTTCTTGGTTTGATATTATAGAAGACTGCTGGTGGAAGCTTTATATTCTGTAATGCTCTTAATTTCAGTGACAACAACATTTGCTTGTGACCGACTATACAGGATAAGACACATTATCCTGCTATTTCATAGAATAAACTTTTATTCTGCTTTTCTGACTTAAGCACTGGGGATCGTAAGTTCATGTAAAAGTTTTACTTGCTTTCTAGACTACAAGTAAAAGTGAGTTTACGCTTTATTTTAAAAAAATGTTCCTTCCGTTCCATACTTCCATGTAAAGAGTCCGCTATTGTAATTTAGGATGGGGTGGGAGAGATGGCAAAGGCACTCAAGCAAAGACCTTGAGGTCCTTGGTTCCAATCCCCATACCAACAAGGGTTCATACTTACGTATAAAAAAATAATTTTTTTTGGGATGTTTCACTGTGTCCACTTTAGAAAATTATTCCTTCAATCTCCAATTCTCCATAACCTTTCACCTTTTCTATATGATATAATCATCTTGTGTATGCTCAAACATTTTTGTAACATCCAACTCCAAGTATATTTATATATTTCTTAATTATTAACCTTTTCAAACATGGACTGATTGATTGGAATTGAGGGAGTATCTCTTAATTATTTATTAAACCAACTTAATTTATTAACTATTATATAATAGTTAATTGCATAATTTCCATTTTCATTTTTTGGTAGAATTTGGGTGTAGTTGGAAAAGAAATGAGAAAAACTTGAGAGGCAAATAGGGGAGGAGACCAAGGGGGTTGGAGAAACCTCAATGCTTCTCTTCCTTAATACTCCCTCCATTCTACCCAAAGAGTCCATGTTTGAAAAGTTTAATTATTAAGGGATGTATAACTAACATTAGAGTAAGTCATAATTACAATAATGCTTGAGTATAATCAATATGTTAATATCAAATGTGGAGGGTAATGTTGAAATATTATAGAGATAGTAGACATGATTTTTGAAAGTTGACTCTTCTAGTGAAACATCTCAAGAGTATAGTGGACTATTTGCCTAGAATGGAGGGAGTATATTAGAGCTGTAAGATAAGATGTGGGAGTTTGTTTCATGATTTTGTGGAGTTCAATTCCAATTTGGCCTCTGCATAATTTTGTGTATTTGAAACAAGAGCAAAAAGATAATAAATTGTATCTAGTTGTGTCATAGAGTAGGTGATACATGTAGCAGTTAAACAGCTTATGACACATAATGCATGATAGTGTAGCAGGTATATTAGTGAAGTGTCTCCAACACGGATAAAGTGATGAATGACTTGGAAAATCCAACAATTTGAGCTATTGCTGCATTCTTATGTGTTGCTTATAGCATTGATGGGAAAACAGGAATATTAAATTCCATGATCTCTGAATATGTGGAGAAGCATTGCCTTTCTATGCAAGAACCTTCTGACATTAGAACCACATTAAGATACATACATTTGATTATTTTTTTTGCACTTCATACCGTGTCTATATGATTTAGCTTGTATCTGATATCTCTAAAATTTGTCCAGCTATCATGATCTGGCGATGCTATATGAGCAGTATCATGTGAAGAGAGCACGACAAAAGAAGCAGCCACACGTATCCCTGGTACATTCTTGATAATCTTTAACCAAAATAATAATAGAAGAATATACCTTGATATTTATGCAATGGAACTCCTAATGGCTGCTCTAATTAGTGGAGTTGCTCATACGGTTTGTCTTTTGCTTTTGCTGCAGTGGAACAAGCAGGACAAAGCAGTGCGTGACTCATACTACATCAACTGGCCTGTCTATTTCCCTTAGGTTTTTCCTGTCATAGGAAATCCGATGGCTGCTTTAGTTATGTGTCCAAAGTTTTATTTCAAATGGGGATCAGTGCTACTGTTGTTGCTTGAGCCTCCACTCTGAGCATGCTTGTTATTTTGATACTTTATTGTCAAGGCTGCAATAATTTATGATGCATTTACTTTGTTATCAAGGCTGTTGATGTAAAACATTATTGGTAATGCTAGTTCATTACCTTGGCACCTTCCGCACCCTCTCACTCCCCACTATAACTAGCTTTATGGACTCATTCGTCGTAAGATAAAGTAGATACACCCCTGAACTGGTTACTTCCGATGGTGAAGTAGATACTCCTGAGTTGGATACTCCTGACTCCAGCAGTTTGTCTCTAAAATGCAGTTGCATTCAAATATAAGCCGCAAGATGAATGTATTTTTTCATTTATATGTCAAAGTATTCTTTTCCCCACAGGCTACCATGAAGCAGTTGATAACTGACCATCACTTCTAATGATTCACCTTGGTCTGTCTTCAGCCTTTGCATTTTATCTGACTCCATTTTAGCACTTCTCATATCAACCAACGTAGGGAAGATTGGGAGGGAGCTGCCAAACATATACGAAGGACTTTGGCTTTGGATTTGGTGCTGTTTGGCTGCTGCTGCTGCTCATACTCATAAAACTAGCTAAACTTTTGTTCATTCTAGAGACCTCCTTTGGTCGTCTCTACAAGCTCTTGGGCATGATGAGCTAGGCCTTTATAGTTTAGACATTAGCTTTGTTTGTATCTGTTATATTTCTAGAGGTACGGCTCCTTTGTCCCTTGGGTGTTATTTAGGAAATGTTTTCGATACGTTAAAATGATTTCAATTTTCAAATACAATCTGTTTTTGTTTACGTAAGTTTAGCAAGTGATACTCTATGTTTTCATATATTCCGACTGAAAATATAGAAAATTGTCACTTTGTTCCAATTGGGAATTTATTTAGAGCCAAACATTATAATTTTAATGACTAAAAATCGGGAGTCTATATCTATTTTTTCTTTATAAATACAATCACAGTCATCATTTATCACATATTAATTACGCATTAGATTCTGTGAACACAAATTTTAGTTTTTGGCATTAAAATTAGACAAATGATATTACGAGTTAGAGCTTGTGATATTAATACGAGCTTTAGTGTTAGAGCGGTTGGATGATTAAGTTGGTGATGATTTGAAATATCTATATCATTATTTAGAAAATACCATATTTGATCTAACGGTGTAAAGTTTTTAGTAGATTTGATCTAACAGCACTAACACTTAAGCTTGTAATAATATCACAAGCTCTAGCTCGTAATATCATAGCTCTTAAAATTATTAATGTTTTATTTAAAAATATTTGATTGTTTGATGATAATGTTACTTATAATGAACTATATACTTAATTTTTATACCTACTATGAGAAATGAAATTCCAATTAATATCATGTATGATATGAATCAATCAAATTTTTACAAGCGCTTGTGCAAATTTAGGAGGTTGAAATTTGGGTCGATCGACTTTGATGAATTTACAATCGCTAAAGTCATAAATAATTTTTTTTAACCGAAAAAAATGCATTTTTAGAGTGAAGGGCGAGTATATGTTTGATGAACCAAACATGTGTGCGAAAAGTATCGCGATGTGTAAAATTTAATCGTGATGCACCAAATTTAATTGTTATGGTTGATTTTGATGCATGAAAATGTGCATTGCGATGTATTCCAAATTGTGCAACTGTTATTTCAATTTTATAGTGATGTATCGTGGTTCAAACTTCAAACTGTTTTCGTCTGCATCTTTTCTGCCTCTTCTTCCTCCACCTCTTTCTCCGTCAATACATAATCCTCCAACCCAATCTCATAAATCATTTATCTACCGGGGGGCGTTGGCCCTCGAAACAAATTAGAAAAGGTAAACGAAGAAACTAATTTCATGGTTGGAGGGGCAACATGTTGATTCCTGTTTCACTGCCTCAACAATTAATATTTTCAAACAAATTATATATAGTAACAAAAGAAAGAGTATTACCGATGAAAACATTGATGGGGGGTGGAAGATAAACGAATAAACCAGTTTCATGGTTGAGGGGCATTTATGAAACAACTTTACGAAAGTGATTTTTAGTGATTAAAATGTGGTATTGTAAAATTTTTAAAAAAGTACCAACCAATAATCGCCTATTTAAAATTTACATAGGTGTACCAAAATATATAAACAATAAATAATACTTACAACTATTATTGAATGTAGTGGATAATGGAGTACTTAGAGCATCCTCAATGCTACACTTCCAATTACATCTTTTTTGTCGGGTTCCACTGTCACCTACACAATTTTTTCTTCTTATTTCATTTAAAAATATATCTTCTCAATGCTAATTTTCTTATACATCTTCTTAGCTAGGTGTCACTGTCACCTCATTAACTTTACACTTCAATCTTATTTTTATACTCCTCAAACAAATAAATTTATTTAACTTTATTTAATACATTTCATATTTAAATATTCAGTATAAATTAATTAATTTATAAATAAAGGCATTAATTAATTTGAAACTAATAAATTACTCATAAATTAAATAATCTATAATTTAATTAATAAATTATCAATAAAATACATATTATACATAACTCGTAAAATAACATAAATCGTTAAAATTGAAAAAAAATACATAATGTTAAAAAAAAACTCCAAAGGTTTGAAACGGCTACAATTCCGAAATTTCAAAAAAAAAAATCTAAAGGAATCAACAGCCGCCACAGGACCCACGTCTGGCAGTCAACCCAGTCTATACGCCATCCACATCCTTCCCCCGAGCGTGTGGTACACACGCCTGATTGGAGGAAGCGGTGCACCACACGCTTGCTGCCCCCGCCCTTCTTGCCCCTTGTTCCTCCAACCATTCCCTCTTCCTATTTAGGAACTCACTCACTCTCTCTCCTACATGATCAATTAAGAAGAGAACCTAAGAAGACCTCGTGCTATTTCACCTCTTCTTAACATGAAGTGGAGATATAAAAAGTGCAGACTTGGTGTCCTATTAATAAGCATCCTCGGGATTAATCTGATAAAGTCATTATCCCTCATTATTAATACCAAGAGAGAGTGGCATTATTAGATTGGGATTAACATTTGTAATCTCAAATACCCCGATATACAAGTGAGCGATGATTAATGGGAGGTGCTACCAAACTTAGTTTATTAGTCTTCGAGCACTTGCTTTTCAAGGGAGGCGCAAAAAATAAAAAGTAAAAAAATAAAAGAAATGCAGGCGAAAGAGTTTGGGCTGCAAATCTCCAGTTCAGTTAATTGATTGATTATCGACAAGTCACGTCACCCTATCTCAAACCAAGGAAAAACCACCAAAAATCCTCAGTAGAGAGTTCGGATCGGATCCTTTCCCTTTTGATTGAATGAAAGGTTTCAAGGAAAGAGAAAATTAGCAATGGCGATTCCTCTCCAAGTTTATTCACCTCTTCCATTCCGTACAACAACTACCACTACTAATCTCCTGACAGTTTCCTCAAGATCCATCATCAACGCAACATTGCCCAATCATACCCTTCCGACCAAAACTTCGACGGGCGTTGGCAAATGGGTCACCGGTTTTCGCTCCAAGTCGATCAACTTTGCGCTGTCTGGCACTCTTGCTATCGCATTATCTCTCACAGGCCAGTTATTTAAATTTCCCAGTAAATTTTCATTTTGAAAACAGTGACAATAATTTAGGAATGGATTTCAGTTTATTGATTTGTATTTTTAGTTTCTGGTTAGTGGGTACTTGTTAAAAGTTGTAAACAGGGATGTTTTTGCATTAAAAACCCTTTCTTATTAATTGATGAATGTTCTCAATGAATTGGTTTGTGTTCCTAATGATTTGGAATGCATAACATTTCTCTTCTTACAGCTTCTAATCAAGTGCCCGAAGACCTTGAGCATTTACCTTGAGTCTTGAGTACTGTTACATCAACCGAATGCATTTAGAATTTTAGACATTGTTATACTTGTATTGCACAACACTTTGATGCTTGTTATACCGGGTTGGATTCGAGTTAGTTTTGTATGCTATATGAGTAATCTTATTGTTGTTAGTATTTTATTGCCTTTTTCCCAATATTTGAATTGGAATTATTACACAATTTTTGCTTCGATTCTCATTATCTAGAAACAACTAGTCAATTATTATGTACCCTGTTTATCTTTCATAGCTCGTACTGTTTCCTTCCATTTTTCGTTTTCAAACTATTACATCTCTTTTGATGTTCTTAGCTTCTTTCACTTTATAATATACTCCCTCTGTCCCAAAAAAGAAAATTAGTCCCATTTTTGACAAGCCAAATTTTTTAAGATTGTTGTTTTACATGTTTGTACCTTCTTTAAATTGCACTAAAATTATACTCCCTATGTTCCAAGCAATGAGCCACTATACTATTTTGAGTTGTTTCATCGTAAGAATCCACTTTAAAAAATTATGCTTACAATTTCTATAACATTGCATCTTTACCCTTTGCTTGTGTTGTAAGTATATTGTTTGTGCTTAACTATTTTTGTAATTATGACTAACTTTAATGACATTAATATTTCCCTTAATAATTAGACTTTTCAAATGGGAACTCTTTGGGTGGAACAGAGGGATATATCATTTTTTTTAGAA
This sequence comes from Codonopsis lanceolata, assembly GCA_013146195.2. Classification (NCBI taxonomy): domain Eukaryota; kingdom Viridiplantae; phylum Streptophyta; class Magnoliopsida; order Asterales; family Campanulaceae; genus Codonopsis; species Codonopsis lanceolata. Next base: position 2,649,447 of record CM028380.1, read on the forward strand.
ATGAGACTATTTTTTTGGGACAAACCAAAAAGAAAAGTGGGATTGTCTTTCTAGAACATAGGGAGTGAATGTACTGGAAATTTTGGGCACGACAAAAAAAATTAAGATGGCCAAGTCCTGAAATTTATGAACATTATGCTACATAGACTTTTCAAGTTGCGTCAAACACCAGTTTCTAACACTCAAACATGTGGACAATAGGATGTTTTCAACTTTCCAGTTGGTAGCATATGCAAATTACCCGATCTTATCTCCAAATTGTATCAAACACTCTTTTCCCGATGTTCCTTTGTTGCATATGGGTAGGTCTCCTGTGAAACTGTCTTATGGATCTTAATTTGTAAGATGGAGTTCCACTCTCTAACAACTCAACCTACCAATACACGGTCAGTCTGGTCAAGAGGATTCGTCTTACGTAAAATACTCATAAGACCGTCTTACCCAAGTTTTTGTCGTTGCATATTTGCATTGAAATGAGGGACATTATATTTTATGTAGAACACAACATTGGAAAAATTGGAAATCAATGCATGACTAATATTCTGATGTGCCCACTTGTCAATAATTATGGAAATCTGATGAATGCAGTGACTAGAGGTATAGAGTATAGACATTCAACAATCCTGAGTCCTTACACTTGTACCTGAGACTTTAACATAATAAATTAAGATGAAATTCACAATAGCTTTTATTTCCTATCCTTTCGTTCGCACATTAGAATTATTATTGCCTTGTATCAGACTGCAGATTATAAAAGAAAACCGGAAACTTTGTAGGAGTTGGATTTGCTGAGGGCAAAGTTGGGGTTAACAAGCCAGATCTGCTTCCTAAAGAGTTTACTCCAGTTATTGATGTTGCTGGCTTCCTCTCAGATGGCCAGGTATGGTAAATCTTCTCACTTTTTGGCAACCTAAAAGTTAAGGTAAAATTGAGGAGGTATTTTTAACGTTTGAAACATGCCTATTTTCAAAAAAGAAATTGTCCAATTCGAGGGGTAAAATATCTCAAACTTCATGTTTTTCTTAACAGTATGAATTTCGTTATTAGCTCAATAGCTCTTATGAACAAAGTCAAGCATTCTGCTTTGGCTCTATTCTATTTAATTTTGGGCAGGAGAAAAGGCTTAAGAAGGAAATTGCCTCTATCGAAGAAGATACTGGATTCAAGCTGAGAGTTCTAGCTCAGAACTATCCAGATACACCTGGTATGCTTAAATCTTTCTTCAAGTAGTTTTACATACTACTAGTTTAAACTTGATTTTTTTGGTTATTTCTTAATCATGTTTTTTTTCCAAACTTTTACAGGGTTAGCAATCAAGGATTTCTGGCAAGTGGATGATAGAACTATTGTCTTTGTTGCGGACCCTACCTTTGGTAAACAACTTGTGTTCGTTACCCTCTTCATGTTGCTCTTGTTAACCGCCTAATAGACATTTTTTTGTACTTATCAGGTAATATATTAAACTTTAATGTGGGAGCTTCAGTAGATTTAGACATACCACGCAGCTTTTGGAGTCGTTTGGCTGGGAAATACGGAAACATGTTCTATTGGAAAGAGAAGGTGAAGTTGGTTGTCGAGTTGACTTCTGATCATGTCTTATCTTTAGCTTAATTGAGTTATTGCAGATTTATTATGTATTTTTTACAATGGTGGATGGAACAGGGAGAAGATGCATCTGTTGAAGCTGCAGTCATGGCGATATCAAATTGCTTGCGAGAACCAGTGGGAGCAAATAATTGTGCCGAAGTAAAGTAATATTATGAGATCACTGCAGAACTTGGTTTTGTTGTGTAAGGTCAGGTCCGCGACATTTGTTTGATATGTTTTAGAGCTTTGTTTGGTTGAACTGAAAGACAAGTGTTAATGCAATATCGCCGATTTTCTCTTGTTAAATGTGTTTGGTTCTCTGTTATTTTTTTTCTTTCTTTTCTGCTGTTTGGTTCCCTAGAAAGAATGGGTCGGAAGGATAAACGAATGGATTTCTTTTGTGGTTGATGAAGGAGACTTTGTTGAAATTTCTGAGATTGTTAGATTGGGAGCCAACCATGAGCATATGGGTGCAACTTCTATGCCATTAATATACTTTGAATGGGTTAACTGATGTGAAACCCAAGAACGGTTACAAAGAAATTAACCAACATTTGAATGCGGAAACGATGTATAAAGACGAATTGAAGAAATTGATAAGGAGCTTCTGTCAACTCTAGAGTGATATATTGATCCCTAGAACCTTGGAGTGCAATCTTGACCCGCTAGTCACAATTAACTAGGAACAAACGTTACGGAACGTCGCGAACTTGCATCTCAACAAACTTGGTAAATTTGAAAAACAAGAAAATTCTAAAATAAAAAATTCTCTCAAGAAACTCACAATTATGTGAAGAAATCTCAATTCAATCAATATCAATGATTCAATATAAAGTAACCCTAAAACAATGTTATGGATACCCCTTTATATGCCCAAGGCAAACTAGGGCAAAAACAAATAAATTAGGAAACAATAAAACCAAAACCAAATTGGAAAAAGAAACAAAATTTTGACAAAACTCGTTACCCCCACCAATCTGATGAGTGCGTATCAAGTCTCTAAAGTTTTGTCTTTTGTCATTCCAAGTCCTTCAACTTACCATTTGCTTCCAACAGCGCATACAAACTTTGGATCTTGGGTCTTAATGTCAAATATATTATTTGTTTTGTATTGAACCTCTGCCACAAGTGCCATTAACACATCTCGAACCTTCTTCGTTTGACCACGAGTCATTGAGTCTCCATCAATCTTCAATGGATGTTTGGAATTGGCTCTCGATCCTTCTTGATTCGATTGGTTGGTCCTTGGTCCTCATCAATAAGGATCCATAATTGACCTACTATTACAGACCCGATAGTCTTTTTTCTTAGTTGGAAGTCAATGGCGGTGTAGTCAGATGGGTGGAAGTTGGAACATACAAAGGTTATGACATATTTTTTTCTTAAAAATATGTTAAATTTATTCTTGGACAATGAAAGTATTTCAAATAAGTAGACAAATTAGTATCAACGGGGAACGTATACTCAGGTAGGATTGAAATATTCCTGGCAAACATATCACTATTGAAGTCATTATGTGGTTTGATTGTGAGTGTTCGTATAAATATTTACAACCTTTGACGTGTTAGTTCAATTTTCATATTATTGAGTTTCAGTGATGGTCTTCTTAACGCACAAAAATATAAAGCATGATATACATTATTGGTGGTTTAATATCTTAAACTTTTAGATAAGCTGAGTACTTAATATGATATCAGAGCTCATAGTTTAACAAAAACAAGAGTTTAATTCTTCCCCTTACTTTTATCCTTAAGGAAATTACAAAGGGTAGGGGTTCAAATCCCCCCTTGCATTTATCCTTAAAAATATTACAAAAGGTACGTATTGGCCCTAAGTGCATCTCCTGATTGTGCGTGTTTGTATAAATATTTACAACGGTTGACGTGTTAGTTCAATTTTCATATTATTGAGTTTTAGCGATGGCCTTCTTAAAACACAAAAATATGAAACATGATATATATTGTTGGTGGTTTCTCTAATAGCTTAAATTTTTAGATTAGTTGATTAATTAACATGTTATTAGAGCTCATGGTTTGATAAAGATAAGAGTTCAAATCTCCTCCTAAGATTTATCCTTAAAAATATTATAAAGGGTAAGAGTTCGAATCTCCCCCTTTATCCTTAAAAATATTACAAATGGTACATGTTGGCCCTAAGTGCATCTCTTGATTGTGTGTGTTTGTACAAATATTTACAACTGTTGACATGTTAGTTCAATTTTCATATTATTGAGTTTCAGTGATGACCTTCTTAAAGCACAAAAATATGAAGCATGATATATATTGTTGGTGGTCTCTCTAATAGTTTAAACTTTTAGATGAGCTGATTACTTAACATGTTATCAGAGCTCATAGTTTGATAAGGATAAGGGTTCAAATCTTCCCGTTATATTTAATTTATCCTTAAAAATATTATAAAGGGTAAGAGTTCAAATCCCCCCTTGCATTTATCCTTTAAAATATTACAAATAATACGTATTGGCCCTAAGTGCATCTCTTGATTGTGCGTGCTTGTACAAATATTTACAACTGTCGACGTATTAGTTCAATTTTCATATTATTGAGTTTTAGTGAAGCACAAAAATATGAAGCATGATATATATTGTTGGTAGTCTCTTTAATAGCTTAACGTTGGTATCAGACCCCATGGTTTAACAAAGACACAGATTCAAATCTCTACGTTGCATTTATCCTTAAAAATATTACAAAGGGTAAGGGTTCAAATCCCCCCTACATTTATCCTTAAAAATATTACAAATGGTACTTATTGGCCCTTAGTGCATCTCTTGATTGTGCGTGTTTGTACAAATATTTACAAGTGTTGACGTATTAGTTTAATTTTCATATTATTGAGTTTCAGTGATAGCTTTCTTAAAGTATAAAAATATGAAGTATGATATATATCGTTGGTGTTCTCTCTAACATTTTAAACTTTTAAATGAGTTGGTTAGTTATAAGGGCTTACCTCACTCTCAAGTATCAATCATTCACCCAAACCTGTACAACGCTTAAATCCTTGTTGTTTGCACCCTTGGTTTTAGTTATCTCGTAAGAATACTCCCCAACTTAGTTGAGTTTAATTGGTTCTTCTTTCCGAGAAGGTAAGGTCAAGACGAATAGCGAACTGGTATCCATGACTATGGGAGCCAAACAAGTTGAAGTGAAGTTCGCTCGAGACTTTCCTTTTGCAGTGCTTTTTGTGCTGGAACCGTAATCAGAGAGGTTCAAATAATGTCTTTAAGATGGAGACAGTAGAAACAAGTTGCGAGGCATAGAAACATGTTTCACTCTTTCAGAATCTCGCGATCTTGGAAATTTATCAGTTGCTGAGAACTTGAATTAATCCGAAAGCAGACTATGATTTCGATTTTTCCATTGACCCATAGAAATAAATTTATACTCTCATCTATTGCTTGAATCAAATACTAGCATTTTTTTTTCTTCATTTTGCTTACAAAGATAGCTACAAAGAATAGTCAAGCTAAAAGAAGTGGGAAATTTTTAAAAGAATAATAGGCATGCTCTTCTATATAAGGGTGGGCAAAATGGATAATAGGCTGACCCATGATTATCCATAACACTCATTTTGCCACCCCTACTTCTATATCAGTTTCATTAATCCTGCTACACATTCCTTCTTCTGTGCTGCAGAACTTTCTGTAACTCCTCAGGTGAACAAGGGACAGTAAGAGCACCCTCGTGTTGAAATCCATATTCTTCTTCGGCTTGCTCCAATAACTTCAAGAACGCAGGATTTCTGAGGTACCCCAACTCTACAACAAATCTCTTTGGTTTCTTACAATTCACTGCAAAAACAGCAAAGTATCCTTTCTTTACATCTTGAGGCACCATCGCCTTTTCCCTTCGCTCTTCAAATTCAACTTCACGAAGGTGTTGGTATGGCCTTATAGGTTCTGAAGGTAAGAGTGTCCTCTGCATGATCCTTACAAAGTTAATCTTTAGGTAACGGCAAGGACTCATCATCTTCAAGTAAAGTAAAACTGTTTGGTAGATATTCACACTCGAAGAGAAGGGGAAATTCTCAGATTTTCTGTCCTAGCCTGCTGTTTGGTTTTCGGAATATGTAGCGTGGAAGAGAAGGGAAAAAACTACGTTCCCTTTTCCTTTTCTCTCCCTTATGCACTCCAGAAACTGAAAGAAAGGATCTTCAATGGTGGCAAGAGAAAATATTGTAGTCTATAATTCTTTCTGGTGATCTAAAGGAGACTTGGAAGGGATTTATATAGTGGTTGGTGGAGGGGAGAGAAAATGTTTTCTGAAGTTTCTAGGATGGTTAGCTACGGTGGGCATATGCCATTAACTGCTCTATCTGAATGGGTCTTGATTAATTTCTTATTGTGAAGTACTGAAGTTCCATTATTGGCTTTTTACTCTTTCAAACATCCATATAGTGTAGTTTTTTTCTTTGTTGGAAGTCAATGGCCGTGCGTACTGACAATTTCTTGCAACGTACAACTGGTTTGAACAAATATAGTAAACTGTCCGTACCATTCATTTTCTCACTCAAACATATAGAAACAGTACTCTTTCAGTAAATGGGTATTATTGTTCGGCTCCAGCTTGACTCATTTAATGTTCGACTTGGCAGCTGCAAAGCCAGTATTCAAGTTTTAGAGGGTCAGGTTAATTTCAAGAGAAAAATCCTAAATATATTAAAGACACTTCCAAGTAAAGAAGGATTACTAAATAAGAAAAAAAATTAAAACCGCATAATAAAATAAAACTCATAATTTTATTCTGAAAGGTGGCGCATATATGTCACAATAAACTTGGGGCCTCCCGGGGGGGGGGGGGGGCTATGACCACCCTTGGCCTTATATATGCGCCGCCATCGGTTTAACTATTGGATTTGAGTCAAGCTTGAACATGAGAGTTTAGGCTAGGGGTCTACATGAGCCCAACTCTTTCTAACTCAAAATAATTATATATATCTTGCATTACTTTTTTGGAGATGGCGTAAATCGTCGGTTTGAGAATTATCGATAAATGAAGCGAATCTTATGGAAATGAACTATTAAAAATATTATTTTCTTAAAAAAATTGACTTTCAAACGAGGTCTTTTTGCCCGGAACGGGTGGTTTAATTAATACGGAGTAATTTGTATACGAAATTGTGGGGCGAAAAAAAAATGGGCCTGACAAAAATCTTTAAAAAAATGACTTTCAAACGGAGTTTTTTTTACCGGAAACGGAGGGATTAATTAATAATTTGTATACGAAATTGCGGGTCGAACAAAAATTAAATTCATTAAGTTAATTACGATAACAGTTAAAAAGAAAAAAACAAATATTTCAAATTACAAAACTTACAATTTTTTAAAAATTTTTAAATTTGTATACGAAATTACGAGTCGGGAAAAAATTAAATTGATTAAGTTACTTACGATAACAATTAAAAATAAAAAAAATACAAATACAAATTTTCGCAACCATAAAACTGTAAAACCGTAAAATATTAACTGTAAAGCCGTAATATCTTAAAATAATAACTGTAAACCGTCTTGTAAACCGTAATATCTCAATAATTTTCGCAGTAATAAAATAGGGATGAAAAAAAACATGATAAAAACGGTTGAGATTGTAAGATTAAACGTTATAGAGAGACATTCTTTATATTTCTCATATATATATATATATATATATTAAGCGGTGAAATGAATGCCCGTACATAATTTTTATTAAAAATATTATTTTCTTAAAAAAATTGACTTTCAGACGGGGTCTTTTTACCCAAAACGGAGGGATTAATTAATAATTTGTATACGAAATTGCGGGCCGGACAAAAATCTTAAAAAAATTGACTTTCAAACGGGGTCTTTTTGCCCGGAACGGAGGGATTAATTAATAATTTATATACAAAATTACGGGCCGAACAAAAATTAAATTGATTAAGTTAATTACGATAACAGTTTAAAAAAAACAAATATTTCAAATTACAAAACTTACGATTTTTTTTAAATTTTTTAAATTTGTATACGAAATTACGGGTCGGAAAAAAATTGAATTGATTAAGTTAATTACGATAAAAATAAAAAATAAAAAAAATACAAATACAAATTTTCGCAACCATAAAACTGTAAAATCGTAAAATATTTACTGTAAAACCGTAATATCTTAAAATAATAACTGTAAACCGTAATATCTCAATAATTTTCGCAGTAATAAAATAGGGATGAAAAAAAACGTAATAAAAACGGTTGAGATTGTAAGATTAAACGTTATAGAGAGACATTCTTTATATTTCATATATATCAATATTACATTGAAATGTGCCCGTACATAATTTTTCGTTTAAAAATTTGACATTCGTCAACAACTTTAACTTATAAAATTCATGCTTTATAAAAATTAAATTGATTCAAGTAATTACAATAAGATAGGTAAAAGATAGTTACCAATCGCCCTTCGCACATTGTGAGGGTATAAAAGAATTACAGCTGTAAGATTAAAGTAAAAAAATTAATTATAGTCATTTTTTATCTCAAGTCAATTACACACGTATAAACTTTTCAACGAATATGAATTTTGACCGCGTGCTGTTGATCTCTGACAAAACCCTGTTGTTTACGCTTAGCACATTACGTTTTTATTATGTAAAATCTCGCCGCATTTTTGAATAGAGCTGTCAAAACGGGTTGGTGGGTTGGGTCAACCCACGGGTCAAGAAAACCCGCCATATAACGGGTTGGGACGGATCGACCCATCTAGATAACGGGTCAATAAAACACTAACCCAACCCAACCCAACATGGGTTGTGGGTTAGATGGGTCAACCCACCAATTTTTCTTACCAAAAGACTACTTCTTTTATTTTTTATTTTTCATTGTTTTCCACTTCCCATGCTCTTATACAACAACTTAAAATCAAATAACCAACCAAAACTTAGCTGTTGTCGGTTAACATAAAATAAACAAACTAAAACAATTGAATCTTCGTTTTAGACTTACGCGAACATTTTATGGGCATTCTCTACATACGTATTAAAAAACCTTAGATGTCAAAACATGACTTCATGTAGATGGCGTAGATCGATATAATCGGCCGAGGCTGGCTACGTAATAATTTAATAAGCATTAGATTTGTTATCTATAAAAAAGTAAAACAAAAAACAAAAAATAATAATAATAAAAGAAAATGAGAGATTACATGAAAACTATTATGTAAAAATGAAAGCATACTAGACATGTATTCTTTTTTTTAAAAAATGTATCCTCTAAACGGGTTAGCCCGTTAAAAACCCGACCCAACCCACTTCAACTCGTGACCCTTACGGATCCAACCCATATGACCCGTATTTTTATGGGTTGTCAATTTCGACGTCATAATTTTAAGCGCGATTTGAGTTGGCAAGAGTCGGCCCATTTGACGGCTCTACTTTTGAACCTTGCTAGTGCTCTAAATATGTTCAGGCAAAGGTTCCTCTTTTTGCCAAGACCATTGACTTTTCACTCGACAGCAAATTCATGGACTTTTCTTTGACCTCCTCTTTCTGATCATCGGAGCAAATTCTGAACCCATCATTTTCCGGCCAAAACTGAACCAAAAACCAACCATCTCTACATTACGAACTCGACAGATAATCATGGCCAGCAAAAGTCGGTGATAGAAGGTGTGAGCGATCAAATGAATGCGATCGCGTCCCAAAACTTGGACTTCGCTCAGCCACCGCCTTCTTCCTTTCTCCAAACAGTCCCGGCGAATTCCTCCATGGCCGGCCCAAAAATTTCTTAAATTTTCTCTATCCTCTCTCTCTCTCTCTCTGGAGGACGCCGATTGAGAACATGCACCGCCGCCTTCTCTGCCACACCAACGTCGAAGCTCGTTTTGCACACTGCCCAAACTTCACCTTTGAAACCATTTCCGATGGCCTTCCGGAAGATCAAGAACGGTCGATTGAAGAGTTTATGGAGATGATTTTATCCATGGAGGCCGTAACAATTCCCTTAAATTTATGTCTTGTTTTCTTCATTTGTTATCTGTTTAGCTTTGAATTCATTGAAAGGTAACTTTTTGCCATCTGGGTTTGCTTCATCTCTTTCTATCTCTCTCTGGAGGACGCCGATGGAGAACATGCACCGCCGCCTTCTCCGTAACAAAGCCGCTGTTTACAGAGTACTTGGCAACTCACAGTGGCCGAAAATGCAAATCTAGTACTTCACCAATCACCTGCGTCGTGGCCGATCCCATACACCAACGTCGAAGCTCGTTTTGCACTATATCCAAACTTCACCTTCGAAACCATTTTCGATGGCCTTCCAGAAGATAAAGAACGGCCGATTGAAGAGTTTATGGAGATGATTTTATCCATGGACGCCATAACAAAGCCGCTGATTTTACAATTGAGTCAAATAGGAAGAGAGAAACGGATGAGAAATAGGAAGAGCGGAAGAGAGAAACGGATGATAGATCTGAAGAAGAGATTGAAAGAGAGATAAAATGATGAGAGATAAAGACGGTTGTGATCAAGATTAACCGCCGTTCACATATGTGAACTTGGGTAGCGATTATGACCGTTGGATCTCGATAAATAAATCAATCTCAGCTTCTTTTTAATTTTTGTTAATGACGAGCGTGTGAGACTGAGTCCTATTGTATTATTATAGATACATACACACAAATTAGGAACGTATATTTTGACTTGGGCTCGGGTAAAGTCATGGCCGACACTGAATTTTGGAGGCCCATGACAAAAAAAGGTAAAGGGGGACCCTTGTAAAAATTTATCTTTCGCTTCGTTTAAAAATATTTCGCACTTAAAACTTATCTTTTAACATCACTTTTCCACTTTAGCTTTACTCCTTGGCTTTTTCACTTTTCTACTTTAATTATACATTATGTCCACATATACGTGTCTTTAAAGCTACACATTAAACCAATATAAATAATCGTCGATTGTTTTTCTTAATCGCCAAGGTCAACCAATGGCAATTGATAATTTAGGGACGGAGGGAGTATCATTTAAAGCATTGAGAATTTTTTTTTTTTTTTTTGAATAAACACAATAGGAATTGAACTTAAGATCTCTTAAATCTCTACCAATTACATTAACCAGTGGATCACTTATTACAAATAAGAAATATAAATATGTTATAAATTATATATCTTTGATATAGAATCAGTTCTCAGACTTAAAATAATAATATTCACAAGATTCAAACCAGGAACGTTTGCCACACATATCAAATGTCTTAACCACTGTGTAAGTGGAATAAATTATGTATCTGTTTGACATTATATTATACTCACTCCCTTTCAAATAAAAAATCTCTGCTTCAAAGTCAATTTTTTTTAAAATGACATATTTAGTATTCTATTAGTAATAAAATGACATTTTTATACTTTAATTTTTGAAAGTGGATTTTTCAAGTGAAACATCCAAAAATGAAATAGTTAATTTTTTATCCGAAATAGAGGGAGTATATACTAATTATAAGGTACTACCCAAAATTAGGGGCCCATGACCGTCGTCCCTCCAGATACCCCGCAGGGTCGGGCCTGGGTAAAGCACGAGTTCAATTTGAGTTGAGCTCAAACATAGAGAGCTGGCAATGGGCTGGGCCGGACTGGCCCAAAATTCAATTGGCCTATACAAAAGCTAGACTAAGCCGACATGTATTAGGCCTATGGACCACTGGGTTTTATGGACCGAAATAAAATCAACCATAAAATTATAAAGTTTACAATTCAAAGTCCAAAAACATGTATTTCCTTCACTTCTCTGCGTCATCTACCGGCCCAAAAAAACCCAAGTTTTTTTTAATCCAAGCCCGAAGAATCCATTGGTCTATTGGTCTGGGCAAAAAAGACCCGATTTTTTTGGATCATCAATATCTGAAGTCCAACCCGTCAAAAAATTGGATTGACCGGGCCTTTGTGCCTGCTCGTTCCTTGACTAGACTCTAGAGTAGGCCTAAAAAGAGCTGAGTTCAACACTCATGGCTCCACTTACCTCAGCTACTATCAGCTACTATTGGTTTGAGTTGAACTTGAACATGATTTTAACATAAATGAGCCACAGCTCGGGCTGGATGAAATAAACTCAGTAATCACAAATATATCCAATTTACGTACGTATATATTAGAATTGAGTGAAGCTCAAACACACAAAGCTCGACAGTCGACTCAACCTACTGGTTTACAGCCCTGGAAAAGAGTCAAGTGATAATAAGAATGATTTGTGTAAATGTACATTCTAACAATTCAATATGTGATGGAATTTTCTTAGGGTCTGTTTGGATAATGGAAATCCTGAAATCGAAGAAGGAAAGGGCTAGTTTTCTTTATTTTTCCTTTAAAGAATGGTATAAAGAAACGTGAAACCAAAAAAAAGAAAGATTGAAAGAATACTTTGCAAATTTTGTGTCATGTTTAGTATCTTTCTTCATTTCTTCTAGCTAGATATTCTATCTCCTGTATTGAAGAATTTTCTGTAACTCTTCAGGCGTACAAGGGACTGTCAGAGCACCACCATTGTGTTGAAATCCATATTCTTCTTCAGCTTGTTCTAATAACTTCAAGAATGCAGGGTTGCTGAGATATCCCATGTCAACCACGAATCTTTCTGGTTTCTCACACTTCACAGCAAAAACAGTGAATTGTCCTTCCTTTACATCCCGAGGCGCCGGCATTGCCTTTTCCCTTTGCTCTTCTTCAGATTCAACCTCACCCTGATATGGCCTTACAGGGTAAGATTGTAAGAGTATCCTCTGCATGATCCTTATGAAGATTTTAATCTTTAAGTAGCGGCAATAACTCACCATCTTGAAGTTAAACAAAACAGTTTAGATGTGGACACTCAAAGCAAAAAAAATAATCCAGTTTTTCGATTCTGGTGTTTGTTTCCAGGGAAAGTTTGTAAGTGAAGGAAAATTTTATATATAGTTTCCTTTTCTTTCCTTTCGATCTGTTTCTCCCCTTCCCACTCCAGAAACTAACCGAAAGAAAGGGTATTCAACAATAAGAAGAGAAGAGAAAAGTTTTCCTTTTGGTTATCTTTCTTTGTGGAGGGGAATTTATATATATAGTGGTTGGTGGAGGAGAGAGAAAATGATTGCTGAAACTTCTGGGATGGTTAGGCTTGCGGGCCAATGCCATGGGCATATGGTTACAACTATTATGCCATTAAATACACACTCTTTCTTGATTCATTTCCTATGTAAATTAAAGATGCATTATTATATATTAGCTTACTACTCTTTCATACTTGGCGTAGGTTTTTTTCTTCTTCTTGCAAATCAATGGCGGTGTAGGGATTCTTGAAAGTTGAAACACCGACACGGTTTGAAGATATATCTTTTGTCCGTTTAACAACTCATCTTCTTACTGCTTGTAAGCTCTCGTAAAAGGTAGTGAATGTCATGGCTTTGAAATGAAGCAACCAATCCTACCCGTAAACTCTTCCAAACCTATAAAGCCATGACATTCATTGATATCTACAGGGGCTCACAGAATTGTACTTACAACTCACCAGCCTTATTTAATTAGGCCTCGGTGAGTAAATTTGGGGGTGGCAATTCGTGTATCGTGTCGTGTTTGTGACTTATTATCGTGTTTTCATATTATCTATCTTATTTGATCATAAATATAACAATAAATATCAATTTGAATTTATTAACAATTTCGTGTTTTTCGTGTCGTGTTTCGTGTCGAGTCGTGTTGTACTGGGCTTATCGTGTCATTTGTCTCTGTAATCGTGTTTTATAATCGTGTCGTGCTGATTCATGCTATCGTGTCGTGCCAAACATTGCCACCCCATTGGATGGGTATGAATCGTGTAACGGATCAAAATGAGTCGTATTGAATCGATTCATATTATAACCGGTAACACGTTAAAACGGTCAACCCACCTTAATCCAAATTTCCCCCCAAAAAATATACATTTATAGAGTAAAAACTATTAGGTCAAAATGAATAACAGATTGAGTTTGATCGGGTAACTTTCAAGTCGGGTCGGTAGGTCCGGCCTTGAAGTTCGGGAGGCCCATGGCAAAAAAAAATATTGGGGCCCTATAGAATGCATACAATAAGAAATGAGTCCAAAACCTTTAACTCTCTACAAAGTAGGAGTGTAAATGGTTCGACTTGAAACAAATTATGAGTTGAACCGCATATCATCAGTTTGACAAAAATCAAACTAAAACTAAATCGTTTAAAGTCTTGAGCCGAACCGAATCAAACCATGATGGTTTGACTCGGTTCCGTGGCCCGATTTCGCAGTTTAGTTTCATGGTTCGATCTGAATTTAGAAAGAGTTCTAGTCATTCAAAATTTAGAAAGAGTAAAAACCATTGGGTCAAATATTCTATAATAGAAACTAGATTTCGTGCCCGTGCCTATGGCACGATGTCAGTATAGACGTGATCAATGTATGAAACGAGCATGATGTGAATAAATTAGTATATGCTTCAGATTTTTTAGGTGTCAGATCAATATACACTATACAAAAAAAGACGACTTTCCGAAAATTAAAAAAATAAAACATTTTATTCGCTGTGAAATTTTGTAACTCATCCAAAAAAGAGAGTACAATTAAGCATCCAAAAACATTATCTCTTACACACACCAACACAACACATGTTAATTAAAATAACTTAACAAATGAAATCGCATCAAACAAAAAATATAAAATAAATTGAATGAGACATAGTGAACTAACAAAAAACTATTTTGAAATCACAAATATTTCAGACTATTAAGGAAAACTTAGAACGCATTTTAAAAAAAGAAAGAAATTAAAATACAATTTTTTTTAAAAAAAAATTGTAACTTATCCAAAAAGAGTATAATTAAGCATCCAAAAACATTCTCTCTTACACACACCAACACAACACATGTTAATTGAAATAAACTTAAAAAATGAAAATCGCAGCAAACAAAAAATATAAAATAAATTGAATGAGACATAGTGAACTAACAAAAGACTATTTTGAAATCACAAATATTTCAGACTATTAAGGAAAACTTAGAAAACATTTAAAAAAAGAAAGAAATTAAAATACAAATATTTAAAATTACAAAACTTACTAATAAATGTTTTTTTTAAAAAAATAAATCTAGGTCGGATAAAAATTAAATTGAGTTTCAGTTGATTACGATAACAATTAATTAAGAAACTACAAACTAAATATTAATATAAAATTAAAATACAAATATTTAAAATTACAAAATTAATTACAAAACTTACAAACAAATATCTCATTAAAACAACTCAATGAATGCTCGAGATAAATTATAGATAACCACCTCGTCAACTCAAACGAAATGATGTAGTTAAAAAAATGTGTTAGAGGAAAGCATTCATGTAACTGTAATTGGATGTGGAGATGATAATTAAAAAAAAGTATAACTAAGGGTTTCTTACATAATTATTGGTTGTAGAGGGGGTAATTCAAACAAAGCTCATAACTGAGGGTTTATATAAAACTCACATATTTACGAATCAATCTGAACCGTCAGTTGTATTTGACACAATTCGATCTGGGTCGCTAGTTAGCCCCTGATCTCTTTTATAATATATAAAGACAAGCACACGTGTTCGTGCGCCCATAGGCTCGATGTCGGTATGTGATCGGTTTAATGAATGCTCGAGATAAACACAACTAATAATTGACGGAATAATTCAAACAAAACCCACAACTGAAGTAATTGTAGAGGGGTAATTCAAACAAAATCATAACTGAGGGGTTTATTTGTAACTCATATACTTACGAATCAATCTGAACCGTCAGTTGTGTTTAGCATAATTCGATCAGGGCCACCAATTATGTTGGAAAAATGGATTACTAAATGACAAAAACAAATAACTGGATATATTGTAGAATCATACATAAAACACTTTCCTGCAAAAATTATTCGATCCTATCAAATGCCCTGAGTTACACGAATATCCTTGTGGGATAAGACTACAAGGTTATTTGTTGCGAAAATGATAAATCGAAAGGAAACAGAACACTTGATTATTAACACTCGTAAGTCCATAAAACTTATTTGAATGTGCACTCCGCACTGGATTCACAATATATATAATATTCCCGAGCTCACCAATTTTCAAAACATAAACCCCGACTATACTAAATGACCAATAATTTTATTTAAATCATCAACAAGTTAGACTTGAGCTGTTTTATAATATAAATATAAATACGCTATAAGTTATATATCTTGGACAAATAATACTAAAAAAGAAATCATACCCACCAGAATCAAAGCAACGACGTCAAACACAAAACAAATTGTCTTCACCACCAAGTAACAAGAATCAATTTTATATTTTTTTTTGACATTATATTATATATATTAAATATATATTAAGTGTAAGGTAGTACCTAATTTGGGGATCCAAAAATTAGGGGCCATGGTCGTCAGAGTCCGGATTCTCTATTCCAAAAGTGTATTTTATTTTTTATTCCAATGTAAGATTCACCGTTAACTTTTCAATCAATAATTAATTTTGTTTATATAATTAATTTTGATAATTTACTTATTGACAAGTTAACGATAGATCTTACATTAAAATAGAAGATAAAATATACTTTTGAAATAAAGGATCCGGACTCTGATCGTCACCCTTCCAAACAACTCCAAGTGCTGGTCCTACGGATCAGGTGATTTGTCCGGTTTCATGTTATAGTTATCAAAACTAACTCTATTTATTATAGATTTGAAAAAGTTGTGGAGTACAATGGGTTGCTCAATTCTAAACCCATAACATTCATCCACCTTTTCAAAGGCTTGGAGGGTTAATTGCAACTCACTAGCCCTCTTGGGAAAGATTACTCGTGACGGAGATTCGAACCTACCTACTAGCTGCTAGATGGGTGACCAAAGATAACAAAACTTACTACTCCTTTCATCCCTAAATTATCGTTTTTGTGGACTTGCTGCATAGTTTAAGAAAATACATTTAACTGGATTATTAATATTAGTTTGATGTATAATTTATTTTAAAACTTATGTGTATATGACCCATAATTAAAGTATGATGAAAAAAAAATTATAAAGTGGTAAAAGTGTTATCCTAAAAAAAAGTTTCAAACAAAATAATTATTTTACGATGGACGAAAAAGAAAAACAAGACAGTAATTTAAGGATGAAGAAAGTATTAAGCGTGACCAAAAAGATTCTTATATATTGTGTTTGGTTTCTGTAAGTACTATTGGGTATGATTAATTTTGAATGAATTCTCCAAGGTACGAAAATAAATTCGTTGTCTTTAACGGGATGTTATCAGCATTCCAGTTATGAACTGTGAATCACAAAGGCTTTGGACGAAAGATCTCTCTCGGGATACAATAGAGTTGTGTTTGATTCAAAATATTATATTTTGAATGTAAACGGAAGCATTCTTATTTTATGGGAAATATGATATTCTGATGATGCTCGAGCGACAATTTTTGTTATATCCTTGTGTTTGATTGTTCAAATCTTTTTATACTGGGAGTTAGGATCTCTTTGAAAAAAAAAACGGTCAGCCTTTTCGAAGAGACATGAGCCTTTGCGAAAAGACATCATTTTCTTTTGAATTTCAATTGCAGGAGGGAATTTTGATTCCGTTTACCTTTTGGGGCGTTCCTGAACCCCACGAGGAACGCTGTCCCTTCCACTCTTACGACCTGATCGGACAAGTCGATCCCAGTTTCGTTTTCCAGCATACTGCGATTGACGAACAATAACAAATATATATATATATATATATATACATATATATATACATATATATATATATATATATACATATATATATATATATATACATATACATATATATATACATATACATATATACATATATATTTAAATAAATTTGAAATTATATAACAAGTAGTTAGGTCGAATTTGACGTGTGTAATATAGTTTGGTTGTTACTTCATTTTGAGAAAGATATTCAAAAGTCAAGCTGAAGAATACAGTATATTGGAAATCTCATATCCAAGAGGAAAACAAGATTTTGTTCTTTCTTTTCCATTGCTTTCCATCATGTTCGTAGACTGTCTTAAGGTTCGAACAAAGTCCGAAAGTCTTAGTTTTGAGATTTTCTGTGTGGAAATCAGTTGTGAGGCACAGTTTTTCCCTATCGGTTCCCGAGAAAATCTGGAAGAGAATATCCAACTCTGGTGACTGGAAATAGAAAGAAATGATCTTCAGCATCGTGAGAAGAGAATTTCATTCAAAATTTCCTTTTCCGACTTCTTTCATTCTGGTGAAACAGACTAGCCAAGGAATTCATATAATGGTTGTTTATGAATAAGCTGTATTATTAATCCCGACACTTTTAGTGTCCTCATTATTAATCATGGTACAATATGTTAGGGGTAATTTTGGAATTAAAAATTTTAATCCCCTGTTTTTTTTTAACGAGAGTGTTAATAATACCACTCTCTCTTTATTGATATAATTAGTGAGTGGATTACGGTCTTATTATGATAACATGGATTATTAATCTATTTAGTACCAAACACCTGTAAAATTTGACTTATTAATCATATCTCACTTGAATCCCAACTACCAAACTGCTCCAATAGGTGCAACTACTACGCCACTAACTAAACTAGTTGTGAATGGGTCTCGACTCTCGACTCATTTCTTATTGTAAAGCTCCATTATTGGCTTACTACTGTTTTCACACTTGATAGTATCTTTCTTTGCTGGAAGCCAATGGCGGTGTAGTCTGTCAGATTAGTGTGTATTCACAGATTCTTTTCTGTAAGTACAAGTTCAACCTACAAACGAAATATGGAGACAGAAGTGCAATTTTAAAAGGTTTTGACTTTTCTAACGAGGACTGAAGGAATTAAAGAGTTTGTGTAGATTTAAAGAAATACAGCGACACTGGCCGTGACTGACATTTAAGTCCCCATAGACTTAAGAGCACACCAACGTGAATTTCACATCAACAGAGAGCTTCTAGTAAGATTCCATATGGAGATTTAACATAGGAATACTGATTACTTATTAGGCAAATCACAATGTAACAGAATATTTTTAAGAAATTTTTTGACCAACACAAACATCATTTGAAGACAGTATTCCAACATAAGACTACTACGTAAGAACCAGGTGTGTAACAAGGAGAAACGATTCAGAGAGGACATGTAGTTCATACATGCAAACTATGTTATTTGACTGCTATAATCCAGTTATAAAGGATGGTTGCACATACTGGCAGACTAAAATGTTTGACTGTGACCACGAAAAAACAGAAAAATTACTGGAATATTGAACAAACCACACTTCATATGGTCCTTTAGACATGATGGTCAGGCAATCCACTTTCCTTCATGCTCTCTAAAATCTTCCGGAGCTCCCCAGGCCGGCACGGAACAGCGAGAACGCCCTCTTGTCTGAATCCAAATTCCTCCTTTGTCTGCTCTAACAACTTCAGAAACTCTGGGTGACTTAAACAACTTAGCTCTATGATAAACCTTTTCACTTCACCATTGACCGTGCGAACCACAAAGTGTCCCTCCTTCACATCTTCCGGGAGATCATTAGTCAATGAACTCACCTCGGCATCATCATCACCAGCAAGTGGAGCAATGTTCAATTTGTCAGACATTGCAAGGATTCTCATTAGCCTCTTTCTAACTACCTTAAAATTTACTAATCCATTCCTCATGACTACAATTTTCAAGTGGTAAATCATATGCACAAGAGAGCAGGAAGCAAGTTTAAAATATATGCTAGAGGCTGCAAACTAATAGTTAGACATATCACATTCTAATTTAAACAAAATAAGTAGAATACATGTGTTAAGCACAATACAGTGTTCTCCGATGTAGACTATAAGTTTACATCATAATGCAAAGTTTCCAAGACTGCTGAATCGAGATCAGGAAACCGTCATTTTCGCCTAGAAATGATTGCTAAAGTGAATCATGTTGGCACATCGAATGCAATTAAAACATATAGATATAATCATGTGCATGGATACCGCAAACTTGCGGGGTCCATCAGTAAGAGCTTTTTACCATGCTTGGAGCACCAAGAGGGCAAGATGCAATTGTGATCATTGAAGGAGCCGACAGGGAAAGGTATCACATGGCTGGTCCTCATAAAACAAAAGTGTTGAACATGTATAAGATCTATGAAAAGAAATAACAAGAACCTAAAGCATAAAGAAGATAAGAAAGATACTACAAAGTGTACCAACTACGAGTGTCAATCTCGCACCATCCATTAGGCTTATAAAGTTATACTAATACTTATCAAAAAAAAAAACACTAATACTTACTGTAGATACTGGTGTGGGTCAATGGCACTGTTAGCATCTATTATGTCAGAAATTGTTTAAGTACTTGACTTATTCTATCAGGGCACCAGCTTCGTGTTTTCCAAACTAAGGTTTCAACATAATAATCAAGTGCCAACTGCCGAACCATATAGGGCATGCCTGGGAATGTCAGAATAATGCCCAAACATGCGCAGAATGTAGTAATTTAACTTTCTATTACAGTTTTATTCCTGCTGCAAATAATAAATGTGGTGGAGGTAGCAAGATAATAGTTCCTTGGCTTGAACATGATAAGAAATACCTGCATGCCAAGCAAATTCCCACTTTTAATTAATAGCTCTTCATTGCATCACCAATACCACCAATCTTTTTCAAAGTTCTTAAAGAGGAGCTGATGGCAGGCAACTTATATGATACATAGGTTGTAAGCAGACAAGAGAATCAACAAACTTATAAAATTATTATCGGTATCAAGTGAAACACAGTGTAGCTTCTAGAAACAGTGTACAATCCCTCAGGATGTCCTCGAGTTATCCAGACTCATCCAAGGAATAGTCAACTCAACTAGTAGCTGGACTCACTTCAGAAATTAGTGCACAAATCTTCAATGAACACAGCTGACAAAACCCACTTTCAATAATTATATAGGAGTGAAGGTCATTTCCATGGTTCTGCATAATTTCTCTAGCAAAAGAATAGGTTGGTGGATTATAAAAAAAGCATAGAAATCACGGTGTTTAAGGACTTAAATCAATGGTGAGATGAAACATTCAGATCTACCATTATTTTCAATTAATGAAGACTCTAGCATACCACACCATGGTTTCGAATGAAACGATGGATAGCATCTCGACTCTCGAGAAATGCCAGGGATCCCAAATACGCATTGCAATTTCGCCTCGGGAGTTGTGTGTCAGCATTTGGGTGGTTACTTAGTGACCCCAATAAGAAAGAAACAAAATGCATGACCTAACACGTTAGAATTGAAGTTGGGATTTTTATTTTGGGATTTCCCTAGCCATACTCATAAGTCATAACTGTATACTCAGAAAAAAGCCTATCAAAGCATTAAAAATATATCATATCACAAGTGGCAGCAAGCGACTTAAAACCGTATCAACCAAGTAGTATTAGTAAAAATCCGTTATTAAGTGATTCCATGCTTCATAGAGTACTAATGTTAACAAATTTACAAGGAAAATTAGAGATTTGCATATAACAATATGAAGGAAAACAGTAATATTACTTATCCATTTGCTGATTCCCAAATTCTCCTACAACCTAATATTCCTTAATTTTTATTGGCCATGCCATTACAGTGACGTTTATCTAACAAATCAAACAATATTCAGGAATCAATAGTTGGATCTGTAGCATTACTAGAAGCACAAACATACGATATGAGGTTAAAATGGGCGCTGCTACTTCTGCAAATCTTGCCTTAAGCCAGGCTAACCATTTCATCAAACAGTAGGTCTACGTTCAAACCCAGTCCCAGGATCATCACTACAAGGCACAACATCAAAACCAGTAACCATAGCCGATGGTGGTCCCCTCCGACACCGCTGCTCCATTTCCCCAACCTTCTCATGACTACCAGAAAACAATGCCTCAACCGACCCGTCTCTCCGGTTCCGAACCCATCCCTTCAAACCCAATTCTCTTGCGTTATCCACCGTCCAGTTCCTATAAAATACCCCCTGCACCCTACCCTTGATCACAACCCGAACCTGCACAAAAGAACCCACAAAATTGGAAGAGCTACATAAAATAGTGATTAAGTGGGCTCGTAGAATGAAAAAAAAAAAAAAAAAAAAAAAATATATATATATATATATATATATATATATATATATATATATATATATATACTATTGTTGCGAACTAAACAAGGCGTCAGAGGAAATGGGTTAGTACCGTTTTGGTGGGGATCGAGTCGGGAGGGGAAGCTAAGGAGGACATAGGAGGTGATAGAGAAGGTGGACTAAGTTGGAGCAGAGGAGGTAGATGAGGAGGAGATAGAAAATTGCAGTGGTGAGTTTGACTATTAAGAGGAGGAAGATAAAGATGATGAGGGAGGAGAGAAATAGGAAAGCGGGGGAGTCTTGCTCTTGGGCGTAGTAATAGTAATTGGGCATTTTTGGGAGCTGTTGTTGTTATTATTGAGTTCTTCTTCCACGGGATTAGATGGTTACGAAATATTTGGGATTTGAACAACATCAATGGTGGTGGTACTGGTGAGACCATTGTTAACGTTGATGTGGCCATTTTTCCGTTTTCAGAAGCTTCTTTCTGTTAAGACCAGTTATATAACCCGTGCGGAGCACGGGTTGTTTCGGTAATAATTCTAGTACAGTAGTACTATTATAATTTTTTTTAAAATAATATTACTATAATTTTTAAATGTGATATATATTTCTTCATTTGATAATAGTAATAATATAATTTTTAAATTTTTTAGGCATTATGATTTAAATGTAGAAATATAAAGCCATTATTATTTTTTAACAAATGTGTAATATATATATATATTCTATTGGTAATAAGTAATAACAGTGGAAGTCTACTAATCAATGTGAGATACATCTATTTTATTAATAATTAATAATAATAGTAAAAGTCTTTCATTTTAACACTTTTGAAAGATATATCTATTTATATTATAAAAATTTGACTAGGGTTATTTAGAGGTTGAGATTAAATGATCTTTAAAAAATTAACGGTTGAGATTCATCATCACATTCACAAGTGTGAGTAGTTATTTGTTTTTAACTCCTTATTTTTTTCTTTCCCTATTACAAGTCAGCCCTACAATCTATATTATAAAAGAGCTTAGGGTCTAATTGGCGGCTCTGATCGAATTGTGATAAACACAACTGACGATCTATATTGATTGTAAGTATGTGAGTTACAAATGAACCCCTCAGTTATGATTATGCTTGAATTACCCCTCTACAATTGCATATGCAACCTTCAGTTGTGAGTTTTATTTAAATTTACCCTTCAGTTATGGACTTTGTTTATCCCGACCATTCATTGAACTGATCTCATACCGACACCGTGCCTAGGGCACAAACACACATAATAGTTAATATTATGAGCAGTCATCCATTTTTCTTCTTCCTATGTTTTATCTTTATATTACAAAGTCACACCCTGCGATTAATTTTCTAAACAGTCATCCATTATAAAACATCAATCCTTCAACTATCACTTGAAGCAACGTACCCCTAGCTGTAGCATTTTTTTTTAAATCGCACCTTTTTATTTAGACACTGTTATTTCAATTGACAAAATCAGATATACTGACACCGTGTCATATGTACGAACATGAAGATCTAGTCTACATTATAATACAGCTCATGATCTAACTGACAGCCCTAATCGAATTGTACTAAATACAACTGACGGTCCAGATTGATTCGTAAGTATGTGAGTTACCAATGAACCTTTCAGTTATGAGTTATGCTTGAATTACCTATCTACAATTACATATAAAACTTTATGGGTTTTTGTTTGAATTACCCTCACATTTAGGGGTGTAAATCGGAACCACCAAACCACGGAACCGAACTGGACCAAACTAAACGGGTCGGTTTGGTTCGGTTTTAGTCGAAGACGGTTCGGTTTTGGTTTCAACAATTGGAAAACCACTCGGTTCAGTTTACGGTTTTTAGTATCAAACTGAACCAAGCTATATATTTTTATTTATTTATTATATAATGTATATTATATATCATTTGTTAACTATTCTAAACTTGTAGATTATCTTGATTTAGTCATATTATATATATATATATATACTAAACAAATAAATCTTTATTGTTAGAGGATTATTATTTTTTCCATTGTTTGTATTTATTTTGGAACTTGTATTGTAATCTTTATGATAATTTTATTTTACTAGGTTATTATCTAATTTGGATGTTAATTCCGTATTAAAATCTTATTTTTATTTTTATTCTTAATGATGATTAAAAATAATTTACATAAACCACAAAACCAAACCAAACCAAACCGAGTGGTTCGGTTCGGTTCGATTCGATTTGAAAATTTTGGAATCATTAGGGTGCAGTTCGGTTTGTGATTTTGGCCTAAACCAAACCAAACCGAACAATTTACACCCCTACTCACATTCGCATGTGTGAGTAGTTATCAATTTTTAACTTCATATTACAAGTCACCCCCTACAATTAATATTACGAGCAGTCGCCATTTTTTCTTTTCTCTATATTTTATCTTCATATTACAAAGTCACACCCTGCAATTAATGTTCTGAACAGTCAAACCTTATAAAATATCAATCCCTCAACTATCACTTGAAGTAATGTACCCCTCAATTGTAACTTTAAAAAAAAAATCATGCCTTCTATTTAGGCACTGTCATTTCAGTTTATGAAATCAGATATACTGGCACCGTGACATAGGTATGAGCATGAAGATCTAGTTATAATATTAATAATAATAATAGACCTCTTTTATCTTAAAACTTTTGAAACCAACATCATTTTCTAACGAATGTGGGATACATCCATTTTATTAATAATAATAGTAGAAGTTTTTTTATCTTTAAGACTTTTGAAACCAACATTATTTTCTATCTAATATGAGATACATATCTTCTATTGTTATTAAAAGAATTTTATCTAAAACTTTTAAACTAAAATAATTATTTGTAACTAATGAACAATAAATCATTTTTTGGTAAAATTTTGCCTAAGGATTTTTAAAACCAACATCAACTTCTAACAATTGTGAACATATATCTTCTCTTGTTAGTTTAGTAAAAGTCATTTATCTAAATACTTTTTAAACCAACATCAATTTTCAACCAATGCTTGTTACATCACTTTTATTGGTAATTATATTAAAAATGTATCTTACGTTGGTTATAAATTAATGTTGATTTTAGAAATAATTAAAGTACTCATCTAATACTTGTTGAAAAATTAGTGTTTTTAGTGAAAGAAAATTATGCAACTTGTGTCACAAATTTATGTACGTGTCATTTGTTTGTTGGAAAAGGTAATCGTACAAATACGTTCTACTCGGTGAGAGTATCAAAATGATATATTTATTTGTTTAAATCTAGTTTTAGATGAATAAGATATCAAAGTTTAAAGTATGATGCTAGATGTGGGTCATTAGAGTAAAATACTCATCTTATACCAATATAATAATATTATCCTACATTGGTTAAGAAATAATGTTAGTAGTAAAAGTCTTTTTATATAAGATTTCCAGTATTATTAACAATAGAAGAGATTATAGTAAATGATTAATATCACAATATCATACTCCCTTCGTCCCAAAATTGACTGAGTTGACTTCGTGCATGGTTTAAGAAAATCTCATTTGGCTTGATTATTAATATTAGTTTGATGAATAGTTTACTTTAAAACCATATGTATGCGGCTCATAATTAAAGTAACATGAAAAAGTAAGGGTAAAGTAGTAAAAGTGTTGTCCTAAAAAGAAAAGTTTCAAACAAGACAATTATTTTGAGATGAGACAAAAAAAGAAAGCAAGACAATAATTTTGGGACGGATTGAACATTAACTATTACTCCTAATTACTCCCCCAATCCCAAAATTATTGTCATTATGTTTTCATTTTTCGTCCGTCACCAAATAATTATCTTGTTTAAAACTTTCTTTTTTATGACAACACTTTTTCCACTTTACCATTACTTTTTCATCATACTTTAATTATGAGCCACATTTGCATGTACTTTAAAATAAACTACACGTCAAACTAATATTAATAATCAAGTACGTCAAATGTGTTTTTTAAACCGTGAGCCAAGTCAACCTAGATGATAATTTTAGGACAGATAGAGTATTATTTTTAGCTAGCTAATGGTTAGAAAATGAAAAATCTAGTTAAGTGATGTGGAGGCTTGAGGATTCAACAGTATCAAAAGTTAGATGAGGTGACACAACCATAATGCTGAAATGACAATAATAACACCTAAAACACTAAACGTAACACTATTTAATAGTTGAAATGATAATAATCCCCACTCCAATTAAAACAAAAAAAACCCTAACTTCAATTACAACATACCCCTCCCCCCCCCAATTCATTTCAACATTATTTCACCATCAGTCCACCATACTATTTATCATCTTCATCATCATCACTCTAACAAAAAAACATCATTTCAACAAAAAGGAAGTGTGTGTGATCTTCATATTTGAACTAAAAGAGGAAGCACCATCTTCAGCAAAAAAAATAAAAATTATTCAACACCAATCTTCATATTTGAACCAAAAAAAAAAAAACATCCGCGAATAGGAAACATATGTTTAGCCAAACATTTGCCTGAATCAGACATCTACCACCACCCTGCGGTTATTTTGTTCGACATCCGTGCTTTTCTAGCGGTAGTGTATATTTAGTGCCACCTTTCTCTAGCGGTAGTTGTGAAGAAGACCCGTTACTATCTAGCGGTTGTTTTACCAGAAAACAGGGGTAGGCTTCTCCATGGATTTTGGGAACTTCATATTCATTATCATCTTCGTCTTCTCTGTTTTCTGCTGGGTTTTGGAGGTAATGGGGGTTGGTTGAGGGAGTAATTGAGAGAGAGGGGGGGGGGAGATGACGGTGGGAAAAGGGAGTAATTGGTTAATTATCATTTTCTTCTTCTTCTATGTTTTTAGTTGGGTTTTGGGGGTTGGTTGAGGGAGTAATTAAGAGAGCGAGGGGGAGATGACGGTAGGAAGAGGGTCTCGGTTCTGGGAGGGGCGTTTGAGGGGTTGGGAGTAATGGGGTTGGTTGAGGGAGTAATTTATGGGTTATGACATTTAATGTAGTTAGTTATTAGAAAATTAATGTTTTAAGAGGAAATTGGTTCAAATGAGAAAGAGGATAATAGAGTAATTTAACATATTAAATGATGTTACGTTTAGGGATTTTGGTGTTACGTTTAGGTATTCTGCCACTAAAAATGATGCATTGAGTATTGTCCGGCTCGGTCCAGTTTTTGCTAAAAAAACGAAGACCTAGAACCAGACCAA
The DNA here is from genome assembly GCA_013146195.2 of Codonopsis lanceolata. Taxonomy (NCBI): domain Eukaryota; kingdom Viridiplantae; phylum Streptophyta; class Magnoliopsida; order Asterales; family Campanulaceae; genus Codonopsis; species Codonopsis lanceolata. The sequence continues at coordinate 2,676,302 of CM028380.1, forward strand.
TACTTCGATTTTTTTAAAAAAAATTCAAAACCAGAACCAACGCAGCATGTACTAATACTTTGGTTTGGTTCAGAACCAATCCAAAATTCATGAAAACTAGAACCAAAAAAATTCTTTAGTTCTTAATTATTTAATACAAACAAATTAGCTTATAGGTCTAATTATATGGGTGGAATCGGCACATGACCCATCCTGATACCTCTCATACCGATCCCGTCTCGATAGAATTCGGGATTTCAATTTCTTTCCCGATCACGTTCCCGATAAGTGTCGGGACCCGACGAATCTGGGAGATAAAAATCATGTAATCTCAACTATAATATTTATGAACAATATTTTTTACTCTAAAATATTTTTAAAATGTCTCCATCATGATTAAGAAATCAGACTGTACATTTACAGGTATACTTGAATATTTACTTAATGGTGGGTATTGCTGAATCTGTCATTATGAACAAAATGTACCCTTCACTCGCAGGAGAAAAGCTACACTAAGTGTAGAAACGTGATAAACAAAAAAAACCCACAACATTGTAAAAATAAATTTAACAAATACCATTAACTAATTTTCGCAAACACAAAATAGACATTGTTTAACACTCACAATATTTATAAAATAAAATAAAATAGTAGGGACGGGTCGGGATTTGGGAATCCCGATGGAATTGATAATTATCCCGAATAATGTCCCGAAATAAGTCGGGACGGGAAAAATCCCTACAAAGTCGAGATCGAGATTTGTCGGGATTGAGAAATGTCGGGACGAGATCAGGTCGGGAAAAATGAGACTTTTGCCAACCTTATCTAATTATGAGTCTATCTTATCATTTTCATGAAATTAATAGATTTTTTTATTTATACTGAAATAAAAAAAAATGTTAGAAATTTATTTATGAAATTAATGGAGTTTTTTTAAATTTATATTGAAATATAAAAATAAAAATGTAAGAATTTTTTTATGAAATTAATGGAGTTTTTTATTTATACTGAAATAAAAATGTAACAATTTTTAGCATAAAATTAATGAATTTTCATATTGATAATAAAATGAAAAATAATAATGTAAGAAAGCATCAAAGCAACCTACTTAGACATGGTATTTTCCATAAGATTAGACATGATATAGTCATGTTAAAACTCATACAATCTTGTGAATGCTAATGGCGAAGAAGGAAATAAATAGAAATTTACTATATATATATATATATATATATATATATATATATATATATATATATATATATATATATATATATATATTGATCACGCCACGAGAGGGGGTGCCGAAAATCTCATCATCCGTGACTGGTCCGTAATGTCATCGGGTGGATATCTAGTTGTTTAGTCTGCAATGAGAGAGAGAGCAACGTTAGAGAGCTGGAAGGTGATCCCAGCTAAAGACCTCTAGTGTGAGAGTCAATAACAAAGATAATATGTGCTGGAGCTCAGGCGTTCCTTCGAGCTACCGGTGAAATTAATATTGAAATTGTGCTTTAAGAAAGAGAGAGGTTGATGAGTTGAGGAGTTGAGGAGTTCTTTATAATAAGGGAAGACCCCTCTATATGTAGTACCTCATGGGCCTTTACTAACTTTGGGCTTGGGCCCTTCCTTTGCTATAGGTCTTTTGGCGAGTAATTTAGGGGGTGTATTTTCGGTGCACATCAGTAACCCCCTACTCCTTATTCCTCGAAATTTACCTCAAGGGTAAGGAGTACAATTTGCTTGTGATTCTGTCTTGTCATGCTAAGAGTTAGCGATTTCTGTTTTTGAGACCGGAGAAGGCTTCTTAACTTGACCGTTCGAACACGACATGAGATTTTTTTGTGTAGGTGCTCGAGTTGACCGAGGTATGATAATTGGTGCTAAGGCCTCGAGTAACTGGTCTTCTGTTAAGTGAAGATCTTTAAAGAAAATAATAGCTAGTCCTCATATACCGAGGATCTTCAAGAAAATAATAATTGATCATCGCGTACCAAGGATCTTCAAGAAAATACTAGTTGGTCCTCGCGTACCAAGGATCTTTAAGAAAAATGATTGGTCCTTGCGTACCGAGGATCTTCAAGAAAAGTGATTGGTCCTCGCGTACCGAGGTTCTTCAAGAAAACCAGGCCATAAGGCTATAATAAGATTAATTTATCATCGGCTTGGGCGAAGATCTTTAAGAAAACCGGGCCATAAGGCCATAATAAGATTTATCCTTGGCTTGACGAAGATCCATAAGAAAACAAGGCCATAACGCCATAAAAAGATCTATCCTTATCTTGGCGAGGATCTTAAAGAGAACCGTGCCATAAGGCCATAATAAGATTTATCCTCATCTTGGCGAGGATCTTAAAGAGAACCGATCCATAAGGCCATAATAAGATCAATCCTCATCTTGGCGAGGATCTTAAAGAGAACCGGGCCATAAGGCCATAATAAGATTTATCCTCGTCATTTGTAAGTTACTTCGGCTTTTGTTCATTGCAACCTTCCCCGTGTACCAAGGATAAGGCCCTTGATCTCCACCTCGCGCACCGAGGATGGTAGTGAGCGTTGACGCTCCTATTTATTGCGACCTTCCCCGTGTACCGAGGATAAGGCCCTTGATCTCCACCTCGTGTACCGAAGATGGTAGTGAGCGTTGACGCTCTTGTACATTGCGACCTTCCTCGCGTTCCGAGGAAGAGGCTGTTGACCCTCACTTCGCGTATCGAGGATGGGGTGGTTTCCATAGTGGTTCATATCCAAGGTAAGAAGGACAATTTGCTCATAATTCTTTCTTGTAATGCCAGAGATTTTGCTTTGAATTCCAAGAGAGTTTATGTAGTCGACTTTTGAACCTTAGTGGGGAACCTGTGTCTATAATTGACCCTTTGATATGATTCCTCCTCAGTTTTGTGATGGTTTTTGAGATAATAATAAAAGTGTTCTTTGGTTGACGAGGATCTTCCAGAAAAGTAGCTCATAAGGCCATAATAAGACTTGTCCTTGGCATGGTGAGGACTTTCAAGAAAACCGAGCTATATGATGCTGCGTGATATAAAGCTCAATAGGAGTGTGATGTATCGATCCTCAATAATAATATAAAGCTCATGCCGAGAGTGTCGATCGATAATGCCGAGTTGGAGCGAGACAAGAAGCTCAAGCCGAGCGTAGCCGCGAATGCTGATGAGGAAGCATGATGGGATGCTCGGGGAGCGTAATATGCTGAATATAAGCTCGATCTTAGTTGAAATATGAAGCGCACGTGGACGCGTAAGGGACTCAAAATGAGTATGATATGGTGCTCAATAAGAAGCGTGATGCATCAGAAGGACAATATGAAGCTCAACCGCTCCTAAACTCGAGCATGGAACATAATGTAAAACTCGATCAAATTAGGCACGAGCAAAGATCAAGAACAAGTATGACGCGACGCTCTAGAACGAGTGTGACGTGCTCAATCATATGAATAATATGAAGTACGTACACATGTATGTAATATAATATGCAACTCAGGCATAGGCACGAGCGTAGCATGCTCGAGCACAAGAAATGATAATATGAAACCTGAACACTAGCGCGATCGTGGCGTGCATGGGCACGAGAATAATATGAAGCTTAGACATTGGTGTGATCATGGCACTGGCGCGAGCTCAAGCACTGGCATGAGCATGGCATGAACGCAAACTCGGGCATTGGCGTGAACTCGGGCACTGACGCAAACTCTGACTCTGGCACTGGCACGAGCGTAGCTTGCACGGGCACGAAAATAATATGAAACTCGGGCATTGGCACGAACGTGGCGTGCATGGGCACGAAAATAATATGAAACTCGGGCATTGGCGTGAGTGTGGCGTGCACGGACACGAAAATAATATGAAGCTCGAGCATTGGCGCGAGCGTGCTGTGCACGGGCACGAAAATAATATGAAGCTCGGGCATTGGCGCGAGTGTGGCGTGCACATGCATGAAAATAATATGAAGCTCGAGCATTGGCGCAAACGTGGCATGCATGGGCACAAAAATAATATGAAGTTCATGCATTGGCGCGAGTGTGGCGTGCACGGGCACGAAAATAAATGAAGCTTGAGAATTGGCGCGAGCGTGGTGTGCATGGACACGAAAATAATATGAAGCTCGGGCATTGACGCGAAGTGCGGCGTGCATATGCACAAAAATATTATGAAGCTCGAGCATTGGCGTGAGCGTGGTGTGCACGGGCATGAGAATAATAATATGGAGCTCAGCCGCGAGCTAGATGAGCTTGGGCATTGGCTTGAGTATGGCAAGCGAGGATCTTTCGAATAATAGTCTCTATCATCGTCGATGATATGATATGGATGAAGATGACATGTAAATAACTATTGTGGCCGTCCTGGGGCTTTGTTATATAAAAGTGCTTTAGGATCTCATCAGTCATGGTAGTAGTAGCCCCCCACTTCTTGAGCGTATGAGCATCCCCGTAGATCGAGAAGTAGTAAAGATTTCTATTTGTTTCAGGCCTCAATAGCAGCCCTTAGTTAACTATTGTTATTAACTGGGCAATAATAAATCAATAAATGTCTTGGTTTCCAGTAATGTTGTAGTTCTAGACTCGGTGAAATAATGTTGTAGTTCTAGACTCGGTGAAATAATGTTTTTCAAAATCTTCCTTGTAAATAATCATGTAATTGTCTGTAGATGGACACATATGCTCATGGTTTTCGAGGCTATGCCAGTTTGTATTTTATACTTGAAAATTTTGGAAGCATCATTGTGTAGTACCATCTCCAGCAACTTTTGGTGGTACGTGGTGGTGTGTGGGTCATCAGATGGAGGCGATTTTGGTGGCATCTTGCTCGTCCAGCAGAGACGCATCCAACGCTGGTGTTTCTTTTCTGTTTTGGGCCTTCCTTCTACGCCCATTCGCACTGAAGACACGATATTAAGCTTTTATGGCTTCCATGGAAAAATTTGGTGACCTCAAAACTCGTTCTCTTCTCACTGATAGAGACGGCACTGGATTAGAATAAAAAAGAAACTCGATTCCCGGCAACAGAACCACTTGATCACACCACGAGAGGGGGTGCCGAAAGTCTCGTCGTCCGTGAATGGTTAGTGATGTCATCAGGTGGATATCTGGCTATTTAGTCTGCAAAGAGAGAGAGCACCGTTAGGGAGATGGAAGGTGATCCCAGCTAAAGCCCTCCGGTGTGAGAGTCAATAACAAGGATAATATATGCCGGAGCTCAGGAGTTCTCTCGAGCTACCGATAAAATCAGTATTGGAAGTGTGCTTTAAGAAAGAGAGAGGTTGTGGAGTTGAAGAGTTATGTATAGTGAAGGAAGACCCCGTTATATATAGTACCTCATAGGCCTTTACTTACTTTAGGCTTGGGTTCTTCCTTTGCTATGGACCTTTTGGCGAGTACTTTGGAGGGTGTATTTTCGGTGCACATCAAATATATTGTAGACACCCCAATTTCATACCACTGGTATGTAACATAACATGAAATATCAAGACCTATTAAAAAGCAAACGAATGTCAAGTTACATGGTCGAAAGTGTTAAAAGCAAAAGCATGATTTGTAAACAGTGAAATGCAGGGGGCCTAAGTGCCAATGGATAATGGTCTAACCCAAAGTTATCCATTAACACCCAATTGCCACCCCTAACCAGAAATGACCACAAGCGCCGCCCATGGTCACTCCTAGCGCCGCCCCAGGTTCCACTATGGGTGGCGCCCAATAGGGCATTATCCTCTGTAGCAATTTGCCTTTGGTGTAATCTCTTAAGCACGCGGTACAAGGTGATGAAGCGTAGAAAGTAAAACTTAACTGCGAAGGAAAGCCTCATTCCCAGCTATAAATAGAGGTCCCCAACTTGTGAAAAAACACAGTTCACGTAGTGAAAAAACACACTCAACGTAGTGAGTTCTCCCGAGAGCGCTGAGATAATTTCTTCCTCTAGCCCCAAAGCTCCGCCAAATCTCCCCCAAACACAAAAACTAGCCGGCCAAAGTGAAACCTAGTTGCCCTGCTAGGATTCTGCCCTATTCCACCGATCCAAAAATCCCAAAAAGAACAGTTGTCATGCCCGAATCCAAACGCCAAATCAGCAAAAAAAAAAAAACAAGTAGTTGCTCAGCCCGATTTCCACCGTCAGCAAGCAAACAACAGCAAAAAAGCAAGCAGTTGCTCCCCCTGGAACCCGAGGCCGAAAAGCAACTTTCGAAAGCAGTCACTCTGCCTGAATCTCTGCAACAACAAACAAGCCAAAAAGACTCCCTCTCCTTAAAGGACAGAGCGAGCGCACCCTAGGACCTGCCAGAAGCTAGTTGGTACGGGATAAAATCTCCACGCTTCAAGAGGTAGACTATTTAAAGTTTTTATATATAAAAGTGTTATTTAGACTAGCCCGGTGTAAGAAAAATAAGCAGTTATGCTACCCGAAATTCTATAAGAAAATAACACTAAAAATAGTCATTATTATGGCTAAAATTTTATAAATGTATTTGTAACTCTAGAAAAGAGGTTGTTGCAAGTTTGTAATAATATAGATAGAGATATGTATATATTTAAATGTTTTATTTCATATGTTAAATAAATATAAAAGAGTATATTTTAGCCAAAAACTATTTTTGAGACCGAAAGGGCAAGTTGGGTGCCTAACCCCTTCCCACCTCGTAACTTAGCCTCCGAACCATTTTACAAATGTGGTTTCATTTGATTTTTCTTTGTTTTTCCTTAAAATAAAGATGACGACTCTGTTGATCACATTTTAAGTCCACAATTGAGGCCGAGCGTATTCCACGCACCTTAAAGGTTTTTAAACCACCCGTTTCCTCACGTAGCGGGGGACCGATTGAAAAACAGGCACTCACACATACACACTCACAGATTATATATATATATATATATATATATATACTATTCGTCCACTCTAATTCTACAACCAATTTAGTAGTATTAAAATCGAGACCAAGCCAATTATCCGGTTATAATATAACTCAGAGCTGGAACCAAACTTAAATGCTATTCATAAATCATACCCTATCATGTTTTCTTTTCACATAAGTATTGCATAAAGACACATAAGAAATCACATCATCACAAAAAAAATTCATTTTTGTGTAATATTTTTAAGCCTTTACCACTTAAATAACCAAGTCTTTCATGCCACAAATAAGGTTTTTCATCCATAAAAACACTTGTTTGATTTTCAGTAAAAAGACACAGACATAACATTACAAACATATAAATTCTTTTGTTTTCCACCTTTGAAAATTATCTAATTCCCTTTTAAAATTTTCATCAAACTCTTTCCCCATATACCTTGTAAGCCATCATTTTCCAAACACGCACAAGACGTCAAACTATTCCTTAAATCCAAAACATGTCTCACATTTTTTAAAGTCAAAATATTTCCATGATCAAATTTCAAGCACACATTACCAATTCCAACAATTTGACACGTTTTCGCATTAGCCAAAGAAACTTTTCCAGTTTTTATTTCTTTGTATGATGAAAACATGTTTTTAAATGGTGTTATGTGAAACATTCATGCAAAATCAATAAGCCACTCATTTTCACATGCATAAATATGAGTCACATAATTCAAGGTTCTAAAAATCGTTAGGCGGCCGCTAAGCGGCACACTAACGCCTAACACTTAGGGGAATAGTCGGGGAGTAATCGGGGCCTAGAATTAAGGCATAATTACCTTCTTTTTTTTTTATAATTTACATCAAAGATTAAACACATTAACTACAAATTTAATTTTTTTTTATGTTTGTCATTTTATCAAACACTTGTTTATATTTGTAAAATAAACAAAAATATACAAACATACCACTAATCTCAATTCCCAACAACCCCAAAGTAATAAACCAATCAAGTTTAGAACTTAAAAAAAAATTACTCCACCTACCTATTGCCCCTACAACCCACAGTCTAACATATTTTCCCTAATCCCTCTTCATTCTAAATTTTGAGTCCAGAGACAGCCCCCTTCTTCTTCATCTTTTTTTCAACTTCTTTCTTCTCTCTATCTGGCAAACCAACAACCTCTTTTTCTTCCTTTCCTTTTTTTCTTCCCTCTCTCTCTCCAGCAGACCGACTCTCCTCATTTTTTCATCCTCCAATCTTTTTCCTCCTAAATCTAACCCTTAATCTATCCTCTCTCTTAGCCCACTAAATATCCACAAAATCAAATCTCTTTTCTTTCTACCTCCCTATCTTCCTCACCATTACCACTCCCACTTCCTTCTCCAGTTCGCCCCCTTACTTCTCCGGTCACCGTACGCCACAAATCAAAGCTACAAAAATAAATGAAGGTCGGCGGGACCAATTAGGCGGCGACTAAGAAACTCGTAGTGGTGGAGAGGCGCCTAGCGCCTAGGCGGGGAGTTTTAAAACACTGACATAACTCATCATAATATCATATGTTTCAATCACCATAAAAACATCACATGGATCCTCACTAAAAGAGGTCAAATTATAGTCATTATGCTCATTAAAATTCTCATTTTGACTTTTTCTTTTAGGATTAGGGCAATCCCTTTAAAAATGTCCCGATTCATCACAATTGTATCAATTTTTATGTCGTTGACTAGAATTAGACCTACCCTTGCCTTTACCTTTTTCATTTTGATCATTATGCCCATTATTCCTAGGTTTAAATCTCAATTTAATCACCTTACTTTCGGCCAAAATCCATTAAACTCACTCTTTTTCCCTCAATTTAATCACTATACTTTCACATAATTAGCATGTTCATCACTCCATCCATATATTTGGTTGGAAAATTTAATTTTTTTAGGAAAATCATAAAATACCCTTACTAAATTTGGGGGTTTTAAGGGTCTGCCTTCTCCTCTCAAACATAATTTCTTATTGTGTGACTTGAATTTGTCAACACACCTTTCAAAGGTAAGGGGCATTATTGTCTTTCCAAAGATTTTCATCCAACTTAACTAACGAAAATGACTCTAGTGACCTTATTGACTTTCAAAGCCAATGTAGAGTGATTAAATTGAGGAAAAAAGAAGTAGAGTGAGGTTAATAAATTTTGGCCGAAAGTAGGGTGACCAAATTGAGATTTAAACCTTATTCCTATGATCATGTCTGCCTCTAACCATATTAACCTCACTAGTATTCGAACAAGACTTCCCTCTATTGACTTTAAATCTAATTCCTTAGCATTCAGTCCGCTAATCATCATCTCAAGCTTAAATTTGGTCTCTACCATACTTGATCCTAGACTTAACATCAAAGTATGATTCAGGAATAGCATTTAATAAGACAATAGAATTGTAGTTATCAATGTGTTCATCGCTAGTTTGTTTGATTTCTTGAACTATCTTGTAAAAGCATCAACATTGTCTTCGATATCTTTATTAAGATCTATTTTGAAACAAAAAAACTTTTCTAGAAGATAAGTTTTGTTAGGTAAATTCTTTTCAAAATTAAGCTCTTCTAATTTATCCCACAAATATTTAACATGCGATTGTTTACCACATTTCCAAATAACAGATTCAGACAAGTTCAAAATAATAGACAAATAAACACTTTCATCAATTTCAAACATAGTCTCTTCATAAGCATCTTTTGGAAACTTTGAAGTTATCGCTTTAAAAAAATTTTCTTTTATCAAAATTTCTTTCATCTTTTGTTGTCATATTGAAAAATCAGATTTTCCGTTAAACGGTTCCAAAGTGTAAGTAGACATTATCAAATTACAATTAACGTTTATGAAAATCACTGATTTAAACACGTAAGCAACACAAAGAAAATGAACTATTTCTATTAGGCAAAAGATAATAACTAGAAGTAGAAGGCAAATGGGTAAACAAGTATATGTGAACATAAAACACCAAAGCAATAGAATAGTTTAAATTGAAGATAGCTCCACAAACCTTTGGTACATCCAACCAAAAGCTTTGATACCACTGTTGATTTTATAGGAATACTTACAAAACCAAGCTGTAGGAGCAGCACCAATAGGACACTTACGTTCACCAAAACAAACAATTTCTTTATGGTAGTAGATTTACAATGTACCATACAAGAATTTCCAGTCTCTTTCCGGTTCAACAATAGTCATCAATGTAGTCCATAAAAGCTAACAACAATCCACTTATGCAAAGGTATAATTTGCACGAGCAATATTAGGCCCATACAATAATCTACAAAACAAACTATTAAACCAATATAGAGAAACTGAATATGAATAGCAGATTATATCAGACAGTAAATGAAGAGAAGCTTCACTCGCAAATGGCTTTAGCTCATTAGGCTCAGATCCCACAAACGATAATCAACTATATACAGAGTATAAGTCCAGCCTAAACCAAATGAGTTCCAAGAGAAACAAAGGCACACTATCATGGTTCCAAGGTATTTCGGGCCTGCCCAACTCTTCCAACAAAATCCCCAACCCAATATGAACAACCCTTCTCACGAATTGAATGCTCACAAACACAAAGGCTCAAACACACACTCACACAGTGTTTCCCCTTCATTGATTTCAGATCACCAAAAAAAAAGAGTTTGAGAGATAGAGAACAATAGCTCAGATGATTCGGGACCTTGAAGAGAAGAGACAAGAGGTATAAATAGGTAGCAACATATAAGGATAAGGAGTCGAAGACTCTTTATCGAACCAATAACTGCAACGTCGTTGCCAATAAGGGAAAAAGAGTCAACATTGCTGAAGAAGGTGAGACCAAATTAGGAGAAACAAAGAACCCCCTAATGGCCTAATTAGAAAATAGGGTCTGCCAGTGAGAGGGAGTAATTTGGTCCTATAGGGGATTTGGGTTGCTTGGGCTTTTGACAGTAGGCTGCCCAAATAACATTGGGCCAAGCCACTTCTAACAAAAAGGAACATGTAGGAGAAAGCAAAAGAAACAGACGAGGGAAAAGAGGAGTAAATGCATAATGTATAGATGTTTTAGCGGGTTTTAGCCCATCATAATTAACGATCTTAAATGGGCAAGCCCCATGGCCATTTTGAAATTTTAAGTGTGCCCATATCCATTATTTAGTGAACGGTCTGGACGGACAAATGAGCGCAATTAATAGTTGCCTCCTCTACTCAGAATATGAGGCCCAAACATGGATCATGGAAGTGGGCCAAGACGGAAGAGAAATATAGAAATGATGATGTTCCTCAATCGAACTCAGTCCAGAGTTTTTCCAGCCCAAATGGCAATCAAAAAAGTAGAGCAGAATTTAGAACAGCCCCTGAGAAAAACCAAAGTTTCTGAATGAACCACTCAAATAGAAAGACGTCGGAAACGCAACGGTTAAAAATCTTCGTGCACGCTAGAGGCAAGGCGACAGCCTAAATGCTTGAGTGTAGCTGCTCTGGTGGAAGCGGACGTAATAATAGGGCCTCAAGAATAAGACAACCACTTGGGCCTTCGTCGTTAATCTCATGACAAATTTGGGCCTAACCCCATGACTGTTTATATCTTTCTTTTGCTTTTAAAGTAAGATTTGATACACGGTATGTTTTCCACCGAAATCCACAACTGGGAATGTAAAATCAGATGGGGCTCATAGACTTGGAGATATTTTATCATCCACAATTTTCGAGTTGGGTTATGGATTATGCTTTAGTTTCTTTACCCACTTTGGTCGGTTCGGTGCTGTGTAACCGTCATGGGTTGAGGCTTTAACATAAGACTCTTATTTGAGATAGAGAGTAGGCTTGACAATTACAACCCAAAACACGTTAACTTATTCAATCCGACCTGAAAATTACATGACCTAACCCGTTAATATTGTTGGGTCGAAACGAGTATCCTGTTTCAACCAAAAAAAAATTAATGAGACGGGTTAGGTTAAAACGGATTGAACATGTTGCTCATTTTGAACCGATAGTTTATATTCTATAAATATATTGTTTTTTGGAAGAAAAAAACCCAGGTTAAGGCAAGTCGACTCGTCTTGACCCGTTACACATTTTCGACTCATTTGATATTTAAGTTCTAAATTTTTAATAGATTCTGACTCGTTTTGACCGTTACCGTCTCAAATTGAAACGCCTAAGACCATCTCCAAGGGTCCTTCAAAACTTCAAATTTGAAGGATTAGGACACTGTTGCTTCCTCTAACAGATGCTTCAATTCATCTTCAAATTTGAAGTTTGTGATTTTGGACTTCATTTCCAGCGCTTAATTGTTGATACTTCATTTTCACTCTCCTAATTTTTAAATTTTTTTTTTGTTTAAGTAATTATTTTGTGTTTTATATTTTCATTATTATTGTTAGTTTAATTGTTTAGTTTAAATACCACTTTGTGATGTTTTGGTTTAAATAATACAAAAAATTAAATTAAATTAATTATTTTTATTTATATTGTTAGTTATTAGTTATATATAAATTATGCAATAACTATCAAATTTACTAATAATATGTTTGTATTTTAGTCTCAATTAAATTCATGCATTTAATTATGATTTTTAATGCATAATATTTAATTTAATTTAATAATAAATCAATAATATATTTGTTTTGCTAAAATACATTAATGCAAATAAAATAAAATAAAACATATACTTGGAATACAAATTAAATGAAATAATGAAGAATATACTTGGAATATTCCTTTTAGAGTAAAATTTGAAGTAAAACTGTTGGAGATAATGTAAAAAATTTGGTGCAGAAATTGCACCAATTTAAAGATTTAATGTAATTTTAACTTTAAACTGTTGAAGATGGTTTACAGATAGTATCGGAAGATAACTATAAAGACTATACAAATAAAGCTAAATAGGTGAGCTAATAGGGAAATAAATACATTTGACTTGAAACATTCAATTACTAGTACTCCTACTCCACTTTAGGATTTAGTAAACCACAGTCATAATCAATTAACTTGTTCATAGTATGAGCGCAGGAAAAAATATTTCCTTGTCAAAAACTTGCAACTTGCAAGTTGCAACCGATGTTTATAAATTAGTGTTTTAATTTTTCAAAGCTTATCCAAAATATTTCATAAAAGTCAAATAAAAGGAAAGAATAATTCACCAAGAATTCAAAACAAACTCGTGTTCAATTTCCTTATGTTGAATTGAAAATTGAAAATTGAAAACAAACCCATGAATCTTCCTTCGGGTTTCAAGTTTCAACTCAACAAACGACCAGAGAAGCCCAAAATTGAAATCCAAATCGAAATGCTCAGTTGAATTTGGCTTCCTATATTTAGAAACCAGCTTTTTGGGGGACATATAGAATTATTGCTTTTGACTATTTAGTCCTTATCTCTCATATTCAATGCATGTTCTTGACTTTTTGACCTCCCATATTGCTGAGGTTTGGCAAGATGTCACTCTCTTATTATGGACAATAATCCATTTTCACATCCATAAATTCAAATTCTACTACCATCATTATATTCCAAAATTATTATCTTACTTTTCATTTTTCGTTCGTACTATTTTGTTTATAACTTTCTTTTTTTTGCATAATTTTTTTTATTATTTTATCCTTTTTATTTTTTCAATTTATTTTAATTATAAGTCATATATACATGCGATTTAAAAAAAAAAACTACATATTATACTAAAATTAATAATCAAGTCAATTCTTTGAGGTCTTCGGTCCAATCCATATACTAATAAATGGTCACATTTACCTATCAAAAAAAATTAATCAAAGTCAATTCCTTTTGATGACAACAATTTTACAATCTTACCCTTACCTTTTCAACTTATTTTTATTATGGGTTACACACTTACATGTACATTAGTTTTAAATAAACTACGTATTATAGCATTATAAGTAATAAAGTTAATTGTGTTTTCTTTTATCTGTGTACCGGACTACCAAGTCAAAAAAGACAATAATTTTGAGAAATTAGGTTTTTATTCATAATAATTTTAATTTTACTAACTTCAGATGCAATAATTGAAAAACAAAACACTTTTCATATCCGCTTGCTATTAATATAAATTTTATTTCAATATATTTATATCCTATATGTTCTTGGATGTGGCTCAAGCTCAACCCAATCTCTCAATTTTCAATAGTTCATTGGGTCAATCTTTCTTTCAATTTTCTTTAATTGATCTTAGATTACTCTATTAATTGTTTGTAAAGTTTTTTATAATGCAGAACAACTGGTATCAGAGATTGTTGTCAAATGTCGATGTATGTTAGAGAGTTAACTCATAAAATATGTAAAATCCAAATATACATTATTCAAATAAATAAACTTTTATTTTGCAATTGGTGCAATCTGCATAGTGTGTTTTGTGGAAATATCGAAAAGTGATTCAGTGAAAGATTTTCATGTCTGTAAAACAAATAGACAGATTGAAAAATTGATTTCGCCTACAAATAGACAAAAATCACAATGAGGCGGCATGTGTCTGTATCCTCACGGGTGGCGTGAACATTCAAACTCCAACATAGAGCCTGCGTGTAACTGACGTGGTAACGGGCCCAGTCGGCCCACCACAATTCCAACTCATCGCTGGTGGCTAATGAATATTCCCACCAGAATCAAGAAAGTCTTGAAAATGATAGGTTTTGGGAAAAGTATGTCCACAGAATGCATACTCCTTTCTTCCTACCAGCAGGGCCGTACCTGATATTTCATAAGCTCGGCTAAAATAATGAATAGAGGCCGTACGAATTGATAATACATAATTATATAGTTGTGAATATCAATAATAAATAAAAGTTTTATTTTTTAAATAAAATTTTTAATACATTAAATTCTTAATATATGATTTAATATTATCATCATCCAAATCCAATCAATCATTAGAAAAGCATACTTTTTTTTAAACAAATTTATCGATAACTCTTCTTTGTGATTCTATTAATTGTTCTACTCGTTTTCCTTTTTTTTCTTTTTTCACTTCCAGAGAGATGTTCTTTAGGCAACATATTATAATATTAAAAAAGAATCGAGAACACATGGAATATGAAAAACAAACAGTTGTACAGTAGTTTTCAGTAGTTATGAATGTCTCACCCTCAGCCACTTGAAAAATGAAAACCACTAGTGAATGTTCACAGTTGACACCGAAATATCGTAGGCCCATACATCAGCAATATTAGATATTCAGATATCAAATCAAGCTAGATTGTTTGTTGCACCAAGATATAAGAAAGAAAAAATATTGTAAATTTGTAATCTACTTACACAAATTTTAGATTATGAGATTTTGAAAAGAAATTGTAAATCAGCGAAATTGTAATTTACGAGTCCTAAAAACCTTAAACGAAAAAATATGCGTTTGATGGTTTAGGGTTTGAAGTAGAGAAGAGCCGAAGGTTCGAAGAGGGGTAAAAAAATTGAAAATTGAAATTGAAATAAAGAAAATAAATAAATTGGACGAGTACAGAGTACCGAGTGAGTACTGCGAGAGAGTTTTTCTTGCTTTGAAATTAAACTGCGGGAAAAGGAACGAAAGTCGAACCGAAGGTGGAGTGGAAAATTTGGTGACCATAGCATGAGGAAAACTGAAGAGATTGAGAATCTTGAGGTCGAGGGTTTGTTGTTTGCCGCCCTTTCGTCTAATCGTATGCTGGCTGTCGCATCCTATCGTTTTCACAACTAAGTCGTTTCCAATTGGTAATTTTCAATCTCTTTTAATATTTACTACTCCCTCCGTCCCTAAATAATCGTCCTAGTTGAGCCGGCGCACAATTTAAGAAAAAACAATTGACTTAATTATTTATATTGGTTTAATGTGTAGTTTCCTTTAATGTCCATGTGTATGTGGCCCATAATTAAAGTAGAGTGAAAAAGTAAGGGTAAAATAGTAAAAGTGATGTTCTAAAAAAGTAAGTTTAAAAGTGGACAATTATTTTGGGACGGACGAAAAAGGAAAGGAGGACGATAATTTAGGGACGGAGGGAATAGTATTCTTGCCTTGTAGCCGATGGCCCTTGGGAATTTGTCAATAAATGAAGCAGATAATGTGGAAATGAATTAATATTTAAAGAAAAAAAACAAATATTTCAAATTACAAAACTTACAATTTTTTTTAAAATTATTTGTATACAAAATTGCGGGCCAAAAAAATTAAATTGATTAAATTAATTACAATAAAAATTAAAAAGAAAAAAAATTAAAATATAAATATATTTACTTATAATTTGTCTAAGTCAATTATGATAACAACTAAAAAGAAAAAAAAATATTTCAAATTACAAAACTTACGATTTTTTTTAAAAAAATATTTCTATACGAAATAACGGGCCGGAAAAAAAATTGATTAAGTTAATTACGAGAACAATTAAAAACAAAAAAATTAAAATATAAATATTTAAAACTTAGACATAAATTAAATTAAAATTCAGTTTCAAAAAATAAATTGATTAAGTTAATTACGATAACAGTTAAAAAGTAAAAAAAACAAATATTTCAAATTACAAAACTTACGATTTTTTTAAAAAAATATTTTTATACTAAATCGCGGGTCGAAAAAAAAATAAATTGATTAAGTTAATAACGATAACAATTAAAAATAAAAAATAAAAAAAATTCAAAACTTGCTAATGGTCTAAAATTAAATTGATTCAGTTATGCACGTTAACATAGAAGAAACTAGATAAATGAAGCGTATAATGTGGAAATGAATTAACTGTAAAACAATAACGGTAAAACTGTAAAACAATAACGGTAAAATGAATTATCACTTATGACTGTCTTTTTTTCTCTTTGACCCCACAAAATAAGTCTTTACAGTTACAATACAATTTGGATTACAATTACAATTGGATTAACATGAATAGGAATAGGTTTAGTCTGTTTAGATACAATTTGGATTAAAGTAAAATAATAAATATTAACTGTTACTTATCTCAAGTCAATTGTACACGTATAAACTGACCTCTATTGTAATATAAATTAATATTATATATTAATATTTATATACTATACATATAAATAAATTTTGGGCCCCTAATGTTTTTGAGCATTAGGCGGTCGCCCCTTTGAACTATGCCGGGGAACGGCCTGCCTACCGAAAATGGATTTTTGTATTAGTCCATGATTGTACTACCATTTAAATAATTTTTTCTTTTTTTCTAAACCAAAAATTTAAGTAACACAGGTCTGCTACGAATATTTTTTGTAAGACAGATCTTTATTACTCGATCCACTGTATGTTAGTGGATTGAGTTATGAGAGAATGAAGCTTCATCTTACGAATTAACATCTATAAGACTGTTTTACAAGAGACTTACTATTTTCCTAATTAAATTGGTTCAAAAATGTTATTCTAATTTTATTTTCTCATTTTGCAAGTTATGATCTTAAAATAAGATTTAGTAATCATGATTATTTTTAAAATAATAAAAAAGATTTCTAACTTTTCAAAAAATAAAAGATTTCGTCAATAACGCGGAAAGAGTTGTGTATAATCGGTGGAGATCATTTTTTTAATGTCATCTCACGTGTAATGATAATAAATGTTTGTTTGGTGAAGCGTTTTGACTAAAACGTTGTTTTTTTTACAGTATTTCAATACAACGTTTTAAAACACTCAAATTTGGAGCGTTTTAAAAATATGCAGCGTTTTAAAACGCTCTAATTTGGAACGTTTTAAAAATTTATTGCGTTTATAACTACTTTTTTTATTTGTGAAAATAACTTTTTGAAATAGTTTTTAAAACATGTTTACTGTAATTAAAAAAAACACTAGATTTATGAAAACATTGCGTTTTAAAAACGCAACATATTGAAAAAGTTGTGTTTTTAAAACGCTACACAAAACGAGGTCTAGGTTGAGGTCTAGGTTGGAGTCTCGTCTAAACGCGAAGGATAATATGTAATGTCCAACAATTGGAAAAAGAAAAAAATATTGTTGTCTAATTTAACTTCATAATAAAAGTTTCTAAAAAGGTTTTGATTTTTCAAAAAAGAGGCTTTTCAAATGACACGAAAAGAGTTTATTAGTGTATTGGACAAATTGTGCCACAATCACAATGAGTGCATTGGAGATTTAGAGGGGATCTTTGTTTTATTTTGTCTCGCAATGATAAAAAGTTGGAGTCTCATTTTAACGAGTATGGTTTATGAGGACATATCTATATATATATATATATATATATATATATATATATATATATATATATATATATATATATATATATAAAGTTTAGGTAGTCTAAAAATAGTAAATTTTTGTCAAAATTTGCATTCCTTAAATAGTAACCCTTATTTATAACAAATATTTAATGAATCCAATTATTAAATAATACAAATTCAAATACTTATAACTCCTTGAAACTAGAGCATTCATTGTTTTGTTATCCAAACACAACATTTTATACATACAACCGTTAGTTTTCCATTGTTGCCAAATAAACTTCAGAAAAATCATGGATGATTTTGCGCAAGAAATTTCACTGAAGTGAATCACAAATATTCACAATTAATTCTAACTGAATGACTAATCTGTATATATATATACATATTACTATTTGGCGGGAAATTACTATTTTAGGGATGCAAATTTTATTTATGATTTTTTTTTGTCTACTTCACCAGATTAAAAGTTATTAAAACAAATACTTCCAATGAAATCACAAAAACTCACAACTCATTATAACTAAATGAAATATATTAATATTTTTTTGTCTATTTCATTGGATCAAAGTTCTTAAAAGAAATATTATGAACAAAATTATAAATACTCATTATTGATATTAAATATATGACTGACCAACAAAAATATAGAGATTTGAAATTTTGTTATCCGTTTCATCATATTCAAATTTTAAAAAACATCAAAAGTTCATTTAAAACACGAATGCACATGATTAATTATAAATGACTGACAGATCTAAAAAATATATCGATTTGAAATAAATAAAATTTAACAAATACTTCAAGAAACAAGAAATATATAATGGTAAATAACAAAACGAAACAAACAATATTGCAACATAATTTTTCCTCTAACAAAGTGGAAATGTTTCTGAAGTACAAAGTTACCTCTCTTAAAAAAAATGAACCGACCATTTAATCGTGAAGGAATTGATTTGCCGTTGTGTTCGAAAAGTAATCAGATTTACTTCAAATTGTAGACTGTCCAAGCATTCTCACTTAGAAAACTATTTTGATGATCCCCCTTCATAGAGTACTATATTTTCGAGGATAGAGAATGGGGAGAGGGATCATGAGTAATGAGACTGAAGAAGAAAAACTAAAATGAAAATTGGTTTCATAAGTTGGGTTAATAGTTTGTTTTTTCTTCGGTGAGAGGGCAATGTTACTGAAATAGATATCATGACAAGAGGTAGCGAGACCCAAGACAAGGGTTTTTAATATATATATATACTCTAAAACAATATCGTTTTAATATCCGTGAGTGAGGCAAAGTAACAAAACCAAAAGATTAAATTTGTCTTTTTAATTGTGATTGATTATTAATATTGAAATGAGTCATAAACAGGCTTAAATTAGTACAAATAGAATTATTTGAGTCAATTTTCAATCGATCATCGTCAATTAAATTTGTTTAGAGTAAGTTTTGTCATTCAATTAATATGTGTCGGGTTATGAACACGTCAGACCGATTTATATTTTTTTTGGTCTTTTAAAGGTTTGAATAGAATATGGTAAAAATTGGGTCGGTCTCTTTTGACAGATATTCAACCGCTGTCCACTATGCTTTGTTAATTAGAAAAAACATCTTTGATGTGAAAGGACGATTATACCTTTAATGAATCAGACACGTTTGCGATAAGCATCAATTCATACATTGCCAATTGCCATGCATGATTCAAAATTGTGTAATTGTCATTCTCATTCCATAGCAGTGCATCGCGATTTAAATCGATGTCTCACGTTCAAATGGTCTATTTCAAATTCATAACGATGTATTATGATTCTAAATTGATGCATCACTTAATCCAAATCGACGCTATACTAAAAATTGATATACTACGATACATTTTTTTTTTGTATTTTCATTTTATTTATTTATTTATTTTTCATAAATTGCAGTTATTCAAATTTATGTATTTTATTATTGTTAATCAACTGACACATATATTTATTTATTTTCATAATAATTTTTAATCAAATGAATCAATTGATATTTTTCTATTCATTGAAATAATCTCTTTTTTGAATTTTGTTTTTTGTTATTATTTTGCTTGATTATAATTTAATTGAGTATAATTTAATTGAAATATATATATATCCGTGCGTTTAACGCACGGGTATAAAACTAGTTTTGTTATAAGGTTCGTAACGGCCAGCAACCATCTATTGGGTTAAAAAAATAAAAAATAAATTATTCACATATTTGTTTTTCAATAAAACATTTGGTAAAACTGTTTTGAGACATGGGTTAAATTAAAACAACCACTTACCAACTTATTACGTACTTTTTGCTTTAAGTTTTTGGACTGCAGTAAAATTGGAAAAAGACTATTAATCTCATTAAAGTTATAAATCATAATATAAAAATATATTGTAATATATTAGTACAAACGTCACGCTTGTCCCTTGATCAATTCTGCGCAGCATAAAGATTCCAAAGCCAAACCCATTTCATACACTATAACACTGCACGTGCATCCCAGGTGATAGTTTCTTCAAAATCTCCAATCCATCACCATACATGCCATGCCCATGATGCCCATGTCATGAGATGGGAATGCATACATGCATAGTCATAGAGATCATGGCGCCATGAAACAGGCCACCACCATAGAGTCACAGTCAGAGCTGAGTCAGACCAATGTGAAGAATTGAAGATACATCTCATGACCCATTACCTTCCGTTGATGTCATTGCCTTTGCTTTGGTCTTTATAATGATGCTGACCTATATGGCTATACCATTCCCCTTCATTATCTTCAATCTTATAATATAGCACCTTAAAAATTAGGTTTCTTTTTAATCATTCTATTTGTTAATTTGAATAATACAGTCATAGACACTAGGTAATGTCATTTCTAATATCATAATTATCAATGGAATTAACCTCACCACCCATCAAGAAACAAACGTGGACCCCACTAGAACAAGGTATTGTTTACTTGATTTACGATTGGGCAAAGTTAAGAGTTACTTTGTTCTTCGGATAAAGAGTTCATATTTAATTTTTTTTTAAATGATAGTCTTAGTAGTTCATAATAATAAAATTATATTTTTATACTTTAATTTTTTAAATGGATTTTATAAGTGAAATATCTTAAAATAAAATTATATGTCCGAAACAGAGAGAGTGATAACTTATACGATCTTTAATAATAAAAAAATCATTCTTTCTTTTTTATATCTTTCTAAAAAATAGTTCACTTTCTAATTTTTTACCAAATTGGTAGAAGACATAAAACAAACCGGCGATGAACACATAGATGATTACTCTTCGATTGTGCTTTTAAATGCTATACTTGATTCTTATGTTGACGTGAAATCTGCTATTAAGTATGGTAGGGATAAGATCACACTTGATACGGTGATATCTAGTTTAAAAGGCAAAGAATTGGATTTGAAAGTTAATAAGGGAAAATCTAACACCGATGAGGTTCACATGATGAGAGGTATGACGCTTGATAAAAATAATGGTCATAAGCATAATCATAATCAAAACCAAATGAATAATCAGAATTTTGGAAATAAGAATAGAAACAAAAGTAGGTTAAAATCTAGAACCAAAGGTAGGAAGTGTCACAACACACCCAAATTAAGGGAAAATAAAGAAGAATTAAGAAACTAAACCAGCCAAGTGTCTAGCCACTTGTGTTTTATTAATCTCGTTGCAAAAATAAACATTTACCTTGATGGGGTAATTTTGATATAAACTCGCATTTGCGTCCAAGTTTTAATTTTACGTATTGCACATGCATAATGAGTCATTCCTGAAAAAATGGCTAATCGTCTTCAACCAAAAGACTCTACTCCTACACGTTATATATTCCTAGTTAAATCAGTCTTTGCATTAATTTTATTGACGTTCTATTTCTATCAACAATTTTCTCATGTTCATTTTTTTACTTGTATCAATGTGATGTGATACGATCTCTATGTTGTCCCCATGCATCCCTTCTAGTTGCTGGTGTAGTAGAACAAGTGGCTCAAGTATTTCTCACCGAGTCGGAGAGTTCTAATAGTTTTGAGAAGAAATCTAGATGGAGTGGTGCAAAGTGTCGGTTTTGAAACTTTCACACTAGTAGAAATCAAAAAGGTTGAGGAGCATTCCGTTCGCAGAACGTAACTTTTGACTCTAGATGAGCCACAGGATCTACCGTGCACTTATCTAATCAAATATCTGTTCGGGATCCACAAAACCACAATGCAACCCATGATAAGCAAGTTTTAAAGCCAAAAAACGCCGTTTAAGTGTTATTAGGAGGCTCAAAAGATTTTTAGTCAGGTTTTGGTGTTTTTTTTTCCCGTAATTTTGATTTATTTTGTTTTTTAGGGTTTGGATTGTTTTAGGGTATATAAATACTTATTTTATACATGTTTTTGACAACTTATCAATAATAAAGTATTTTATTTTTTTGTGTAGAACCATAATTATCGTAGACTTGTTTGTGTGAGAATCTCTGGTTAAAAATTCATATGTTGTTATTTCCGTTACGTCAGTTATGTTTGGAAGGCTAGATGGAAGCAAAACTCACACATAAGAAACATGCAAATTAAGTTGGAAAGAAAACCTTCATGTTTTGAGCATTGCACAATGAGATCCATCAAAATACGATTCATATCACAACACGTGGAGTTTCTTGGTTAATTTTGAAGGAGTACGTAATCACATTCTCCATATCAATTTCATCAGAAAATCTAGCTATTATCAACCTTTGGTCAAGCTGTCTTATAATTTGTGGGTGATATTAATCGTGATTATCAGTGCAACCAAAACACTAGTATAATCTTCCATAAGGACAAATTGGTCGCCCATTGATTTGGGTTCTACTGGTTGGATTATTAATGCCTAATCAAAATCCATTATGATTACTAAGCAATCTTGTTTTCCTCAAAAAAGCTAATCAAAGAAAAAGAAAGGCAATAGTGTTTACTTGGGCATAAAATATGTTTTAGTATTGTATCTTACGGAGCTGCCACCAGTTTAAACATAGATACGGGTTTTGGATACACGGGTGCTAGATACCGTTTTTTATTAGGTAAATATTTGGGTAAGACGGTTTTACGATTTTTTTTTTTTTGTAAGATAGATCTTTTTTACTCGACGTACCGTGAGTTGGTAGGTTAAGATGCGAGAGAATTGAATTTCGTCTTACGAATTAAGATCTTTAACACGGTCTTACATGAGACTTACTCTTTTTATTAAATTCTGCCTCCTTCCAAACCGAAATTACAATTGTACCCTCCACCTATTTTTTTAGGTCTTAAGGGAGTGGTTCTCTACTCTCACAATTCATCCCTCTAAGGCTCCAACAATGAAACTGTCTTTTCTAAGTTTTTATTTTTTATATATATGTAAAATCCCCCTCTCGTGTCTCTCTTTACATTTTACCAACAAAAAATAATATAGTAGAATATAAGATAGCCGGCATTCACCAATTGTGCTAGCTCTTCTCGCTGGCTATCCTATATTCCGAATATTTATTTCTATTATAAAATTTATTTCCTTATTTAAAAAAATTTATGTGTCGGGAATTGAAAGTAAAAAATATGTTGAATGCAGTTTATGTTGTTGAATATATTTACTTGAAACTAAACATAATATGTATAGTATTGTTATGTAAAAAAACAACCCAGATGTATATGTGTAAAAAAATTGTATTTTATATTTTTTTTATGTATAGTAACTTATGCTATCAAATGTATTTATTTGATATTAGTTTGTTTAAGAAGAATTTGTGTATACTTGTAAAATAGGATAATAAAATTTAGAAAATCAGAATTGAGCTTGTAAAAGGAAGTTTACAAAATAATTAAGTTTTTATTATTTTTTTTAGGATATGCTAACTAATTTTTATAGAATATTAATGTTTGGACTTTAGGGCATAAAATGGGTGTATGGATAATTATAGGTTAGGCTATTACTGTTGTTATTGTTGTTTGATATGAAATATTATAATTTTTAACATTATTGAAAAGAAAAATAAACTCCCATTTAAAATAGAAGTTCATGGCTTAATTATGATGTTAGTAGAAACTTTTAAGCTATAATTTTTTTGATATTCAGTTTTGGGACTTTATAAATTATCTAATCTTCGTTTAAAGGAATCAAATGAAAAAACATGCCATCTTGAATTTAAATAAAATAACAAAAAAAAGACAAAATCCAAGAAAAAATATTAGCTAAGTACACACGCATGGCACAAAACTAGTGACATATGCACAGTCATAAAATAATCTAATTCATGCCTGCCAAAAAGGCGGTTATGTTGTCTTTTTAAAAAAATGGTTTTCATTTTAATAAATTAATATTAGCTATGTGGCTATGATTAAACATTAATTAAAATTTAATAAGTTTGAGGTTAAAATATGTTTTCATTAGCTAACCCAAAACTAATTGAAAATTGTTAAGGCTTATCCCACAATGAGCTTAGTCCCAATACAACAAGGAATTGGTTGGCTTCAATGTTTTTGGTTTACAAGTGGAGTCAATGTCAATCTCTACCAAGAATATTTTCTTCATGGATATTTAATGCAATACATATGAAATATTTAATACAATTTTTTTTTATTAAAAATGGATCAAATTGACATTTTCTCATTTATGAAAGTTAATAATAATTTTTAAAAAGATATATGGACTCGACTTGATGAAACTTTTATCCTCTTTGCGGGAGGTCCATTCGGTGTATGAAGGAAGGGGTGCGGGACGGGCGGGGTAGTCCCGCAGCCGGTGTGGGGGAGGGATTGGGGAGGCCAAGTCAATGGGTTGGGCTGGGGGGAAACTACAGGCGGTGGGGCTAGGGAGGACTGGCTAGGGGGCCGGTAGTGGTGGCAAGCGTCGGTGGTGGCGGACCGGTGGCGGTGTTCAAACAATTTTTTAAAATTTTATTAAGGGTAGTATAATATTTTACAACTAAAAGTATTGTATTAAATATTTTATAGGTGATGTATTAAATATTGTCCTATTTTATTAACAAAATACAACACTGTTAATAGTTGGCTTAATGGATTTCTCTTTGTAATCAATTATTCATAATTGTTATCCTTAATAGGATGAGGAAAAATTACTCCCACCCTAGTCCCTCCCACCACAAATATATATATATATATATATATATATATATATATATATATATATATATATATATATATATATATAATTTGTATCCATCAGCCGGTATAGATTTTTTTTACACAAACTATATTTAGATTATGATGCGTTGCCAAACAAAATCTAATGCGAGGCTCGAAAAGGCCTAGACACCTTTGTTGTCATCTTTGAATCGAGAATCGAATCGGTTGTCTTAAACTTTCGATGTGAATTGTAGGGATCTAATGTTGAGTCTAATGACATTTTTGAGGAGGAACAATCATGATGAAGAAGGATTTGTGTAAGCTGCGTCATTTTAATTAGTTGTTGTATATCATATCATTACTCATTATTATATTAAATTTGAGAAAAAATTAGAATATAATTTACAAAATAAAGCGCTTAAGAACACTAAATCATTAACACCTTGAAAATATTTAGTGAAATTTTCACTACGTTTTTAATTTCAAACCTCCTCACAAAATGACATTTGAGGAGATACAGATTAACTATATTTAGTACTCCTCAGTCACTAAATTTTTCGTCACTCTTTTTTTTTTTAAATTAAAGATGCAAAATAATTGTCAGGTTTGAAACTTAACTTTTAAAATATCATTTT
>CM028380.1:2702133-2740355 GCA_013146195.2 Codonopsis lanceolata
ACTTGTCTCATGGTGTCTTGCAAGAAACAAGGTTCAGCTTGCAACTCAACCACAGAGGCGTATCACATTGTGCTGAAGCACTGCTTGCTCTCAACTTCTATGGATGAAGCAACAACTAGTAGACTACATAACATCAAGATCGCAAATTGTCCACCATGCTGTGACAACACATCGCCAATTTCCAAAAATCCAAAGTGATGCACTCGAAGACAAAGCACATTGATATCCGTTATCACTTCCTCAAAGATCATGTGGAGAAGGTAACATCGGGCCTCGAATATGTTCCAACCGAGCATCAATTGGCCGACATTCTCACAAAGCCACCGGATGCCACCAGTTTGCTTATTTAAGGAGAAATCTTGGTATGATTGATCCTATCGCTTAATTTCAAAGTTTTATTACTTTTTCTTTCATACGGTAGACTTAGTTTTAGACTCGACCTGAAGACGAAGTTTCCTTTGAGCGAAGACTTAAAGGTTAGTATCTTTATCACTATTTTTTTTAGTAAAGAGGTTTCTAAAGCAATAAAGTAGTCAAGGATAAAATTTGTACTTAGAAAATATTTTAAGTTCCCGCTTTGCTAAATTTTTCTTTTAAATAGACCTTGAACCACCTTTTCCAAAAACTTTACGAAACCCCCTTTGTCTAAAAATATTTCTCTATCTATCTCGTGTAATCGCTTTCTTCATTCCAAAATCTTCTTGTTTTTTCTTCTCATCAACATCAATGGTAATGCTCTTCTTTTACTCTACTACTTGAAATTTATCGCTTCAGCATTTCATTTTATAACCTAAATTGTTTTGGAATACAAACGTCACTTTCGAGTTTCTTACAATATTCGCCATTGTCGTTTTAAAACCTGAAACTAACATGCTTATATGCTTTCAACGCTTACTCTCTTGAAAAACTTATGTTATACATTTCTATGGATCGATTACACTAAACATTATAGGGTTTCAAGTTTCTTCGAAAAATTTTCAATTATCTCAGAAAAACTTGAAATCTCTACTTGTTTAGCCCTTGAGGTAAAAAGCCATAATTTTTTATCAGATTTCTTTCAGCAAAAACATCAAATCAAAGCGTGACAAATAGAAGAAGTTAGACCTTTAAACCGACATTCCACCAAGTTCGATGTCAACCTTCCCTGATATCCTACCTTTCCCCGCCGGCTCATGACGCCATCATTGCACCGGAACCAAACTCCAGATATTCCCTGATGCATTGACCTCTGGCCGCACTATAGCCGCCGAGTCAAGGCATGCGAGACATGAACGCATCTCGAATTCTTCCTATTTTTTGCCTCAACGACAAAGATTACAACATTTTCTTGGCGTAAGAGTTCTACCAAAGGATGGAGCTTATGAACAAGAACGCCCGCTGTGGGATGGATTAGAGGCCGCCCCATTCTATCACCGCCACACCATCTCCACCATCATTGGTGCGCTTCACTTTGTGTTTTCGAGGCAACCATTGCCGAGGCTATTCATGCCTGAAGCAACAGGGGAGTTGATACCCCTAGGAATCACAAGTGGAAGATGCCGAGGAATCTCTTCCCACCGATCGGCCACCGCTGACAAGTGGCTACTTTCAGAGAGGTGCACATGATATGTTCATCGCTTCAAACAAATTAACCTTACATGTGCTATCTTTCTTCAAACCTGCCTCAACTACGATGCCATCATCTTCAACGAACTAAAGCAACTGGTGGAAAAGTGAAGAACAACCCCACACGCAAACGCCATTCGTCATCTGTCAGCCGATCAACGCCTCCTAAGAGACACCGAGAAGCACTCTTCCAAATACTCAGGCATAGAACTGTCAAAGGTCGTAGAAAGAAGTTTCCGCCTGCCTCTTCATCGACAAAGTCACTAAGCCTCTACCGATCATGTTGACTCGCTTCAACATGGAAGCTTACGACGCCGCCAGCAGACCTTCAAGAAGGCTTCTCGCAAAGCTCAATACGAACAAGTTGCCACTTAATCTCCATCAAAAGCCAAAGATCTAGCCGATGAGGCATCAGCCTACTGGCCAGAAAGCCAAAGGCAAAAAGGCCTGCCGAGAATAAGATGGAAATGGATTCGAAAGTGAGACGGCGGAAGGTCAAAAGGACAAGACTCACTAATCAACTCCATCACCTTCCCCACCAACCTTCAACAAATTTCAAACATCCTCTCAAGACAACCAACCTCTTCCTCCCAAATTCTCTTCTAAACCAAAAGACCACCCTCACCCCTCACCTCACTCCACTCCTAAACCAAAACGAAAAAGTTCTGAAACCTTTCCGCATCACCACCCGGCAGACATTCCTCGCCTCTATCGATGAAGCAATTGAGCCCCAAATTCAGTTGCTAAGAGAAGAAAAAGAGGTCTGTCGGCACCAAGCCAATACACCCAAAAAGCCTCTACCGACGACCAACCTTCTACCGATACCTAACCCCTACCGTTAACCAACCATCTACCGCCACTCCAAACCAACCTATTCCTCCCCGAAGTCATCTACTGCAGGAATTCACCACCTCCGGAGCCTATCCCAGAGGACCTCCGAACCCCAACTCCTCCTCCTCCTTCACCCTTCAACTACTCCTAACCCATCTACCCCTACCTCACCTCACCAAACCCAACCCACTTCATCAACAATACACAACCAACTCAAAACCCTCCTACCAAGCCAATAGACTCTCCTGCCGCAAGTTTCTTTTGAGCTTTCCTCAATGGAAGATCTACTCTCTTCTCGATCAACCACAACCTCCACCTCTCCTTCATAAACCCAAATCCTCTTCTATCCTCGCCTCTATCTTTCTGTTCTCCACCGAACCCTTACCCGGTCTTTCAATTGTCAAGCAAATTCGACACCGACATTGAGCTTGATTCCCACCCACCCCTCCTCCCTCCACCTCAAACCATCCCTTCCTCTACCGACACCATACCAACCCAAGACTCTTCCTCTTCCGATTCCATCACCTCCTCCTCCAATGCCTCCTTTCCGCTGTCTCGGCCACTACCTCTCCGAGACCGCTCCTATTCACATTGGTCAGTAACATCTTCTTCTCAACCGCCAATGCCGAAATTTTGTCAAGGCCGGACGCCATCTATGGGATTCCGCTAGGCTCACTAGCATAACTACCGCTACCGCCGAGATAGCCACCGCCGCTGGCCCAAGGCCAATCGATCAAGTTTTTCTACGACAATTTCAAGAAGATGTATGGACTCGTTTTGGACAGATGAGACACGATTTCACAGACGCCAAAATCAATATTGAAGCTCGACGAATGTCCGAATGTGTCCGATTCCCTCCTCCTCTTCTACAAGCTATTCCATGCCATCACTCTACATCTCGGAAATGACCGCCCACCTGTCCTCGAACTCAACAACCTAGCTCGTGACTCTGGTCACAACATTATGAACGCCATCGTGATCGTGATCCGCCATCACGCAGGAGAAGCAAATGAGATCTATCAATCCAATATCGATGGAAGAGAATGCCTGCCTTCGTGGAAGAACTCGACTACCGCCTGCTCCACCGCACTCCCACCGATGCCGACGATGAGTACGCATTTAAGAATGGAAGAGCTGTAGAGAGACAACAGAGGAGAAAGAAGTCAGAGAAAGGAAAAGGAAAGAAACGACCTTGGTAAAATTATGTATCTGTTTTTCCCTTAACCTTTGTATCTATTTTACTCTTTTTTGAAAACTCTGTACTCATTAAACATCTTGTTTATAATACAGAAGATTATATACCTTTCAAAATTGTCTTGTTTAAATTCTTGTTGTTTCATTTTCTATATATGCTAAGAATTTAAACACCCAGTTTAAATTTATTTGAACTGTTTTGCTACTAATCTGTAACATCTATGATTTCCTTATCTTTGTACGCACATAGAATAGTCCTTACACTTGAGGTGCTCTTCTGCTTGATGAGGCATGTCTTCCGTTATTAAATGAATAAATCTCTTAGACATGCTATTATCTATCACATGGTCGGTTATAGCCCTCATTTGTAGTAATGATGACCAGATATAAATAGGAGGAGATTATTGATTCTTATTTTGTTAGATTTATATTTGTTCATATATTACCCTAGTTTTATACTTCCGCTGGCTAATCGGGCTACAGATCGATTAGCTGGCAACTGTCGTATAGAACTTGCCAAGTATAGTTTTTATGTGGCTTCACAGTGTTACCTAAGACCTCTTCCAAGCTTCACCTAAGACCTCGCCTCCAACACACCTACATCTTTGCTACACTCTGGCCAAGATCATGACGTTGTTTAGTCAAGCATTCCATTATGAATCAATTTAAATTTATACTTATCAGTTTGAATTTAAATTGAGACATTCCCTGACACCTCAATCCCGTCGAAAGCAGCTTTCCAAAAAGCAGGAAGACTTTTCGCAGACTGAACAAGGAAAGTGAAAGCAGACTGCCACCCATCGCCGCAATAACTCTCGATCCGACACCCAAAGTTGCCCCACTTCCGTAAGATCTCGTAAATCATTCCCTCGCTATAGATATCTGTGGAAGACGAATTTCTGAGTGACCCCATGCATTTAATGCATTCATAATAGTCAAGTAAAGTCTTCGCCTTCTCCAACGGCTCAAGATTGCACCTGCTATAAAATGCCGCCATTAAAGATCAAGAAAATATCCATCGATCAATCACTTGTCGAATTGCTCAAAATCTACAACGACTCAATATTAATACTCAGTGCATTCAAGAGATCCTAAATGTATCCGTAAGTCCTCGTCAACAACAAGAAGTCGTGCATCAACATTTATTGTTTAACTTCTTGTTGTTATTCATTCTATAGCTATACTTCTGCACGATTAAATATCATGTTTTCACAGATATTTAATTCCTTAGACCCCAAAGATAAGTCAATATTTTGCACACACCATCCATCGGGAATATTCTTTGTAATAGATCTAAGGAAAACATAGTGCACTATTTAAATCCAAGGTCGATCGCTTCGACGGTGACGTAGCACTCTTTATAGTGTGAACCATCCCAAAATACTTGTGTTATTCCTTTACCGCTTGAACTGCTTATTACTTTAGTTATCTTTATCCTTTAAACAAACAGTAACTTAAGTAACATGTTAAGGTCTACCTAGTCCTTCATCGCGCACTTGAAACAGCCTACTTTGAAAGTCTTCCGCTACTTCAATCTTTTTCAATAGATTGTAAGTATCTTTCAAAGAACTTACTCAAAAAGTTTTAAGTGTATAATAAGCTATTCAACCCCCTCCTTCTAGCTTATTATTGTGCCTCGCTGGGACCCACAGTGTGGTGGCAGAGTTAGGTTATCTAGAGGGTTGTGTGGCTAGAGGGTCAGTTGCTAGATACCTCTTTTTTTCTTCCTTAGCAACCGAAAAAGCGGGCTCACTGCCTTATCTGCAGAGGCGGAATGTCCGCAGTGGCCGGTCTTCAAAGGTTTTACGTGGTCGCCACGCTTTGGTTTAAAGTGAGGCAAGCAAGTGAACGTGAGGGTGGTCGCTTGGTTTTAGGAGAAGGCCGGGTAGAGGAGGAGTGGTCAATGGGAAGGTGACGGAGACGCATCAAGCAGAGGAAGAGTAAATTGCTAGTCCTTTCGCTTTCCTTCACCTCATTCCTTATCCATTTAGCCTGTTGTTCTCGCTGCTACTTCTTCCGCCCGAGCCTGCCTTAGCTTCGCTTGGACTGCAATAGCCGCTCCGCCTCATCGCCTTATCTTTGGCTTGTTGATGGAGGGTCTTAGCAACTTGATCATCAAATTCTAGCGTGACGCCTGTTGTTCATAGCCGCCTTCATACACTTCCATGTTGAAGCCGTAACTATAATGGGCACATGCTTAGCAATTTTGTCTAACGAGACGGGCGAAGAGTTTTTGCCTTCGCTGTTCCTCGTGATTCTCAGTATACTTGTCAAGAACGTCGTCACTGTTTGTCCTTGGACACCATTATAAGCTCATCTTCCTTGATGGAAGAGTCGACCTTCTCCTGTCTCAAGCAGAGCGCTGATCACCTCGAAAATGGCCGCTTGCAGCTGGGGTTGTTGTTAACTCTTTCCACTCACCGCTTGAGTTCGTTGAAGATAATAGTGCCGGTTGAGACGGGTCCTAAGGGGTAGACGACATTAGTAAGATTCAAATGCTATGCCGTGAACATATCGTGTACACCACTTTCAACCGCAGTTGCCGATCGTGGCTCGAAAGCAAGAGACGCAATGGGAAGAGATTCCTCAAGATCTTCCCACGTGGTCCCCTGGTATCAACTCCCTCATTGCCGCCTGCATGATCACCTCAAAGAATTAATGATTCAAGAGCACCACCGAAATGCACACCAATAATGGTGGAGATGGTCTCGGGCGATGATGGAGATAGGTCGGCCTCTAATCCATCCACGCAGCAGCATTTTTATTTTTGAGCTCCATCCTTTGGTAGAACTCTTCAAACCAAGAAAATACCGTAGCTCTTGTCGTTGAGGCGTAAGAGTGGGAAGAATCCCCTCAAGCGCTCATGTTCAGCAGTTCTGACACCGGCGGCAATCATGCTGCATGATTGGAGGTCTATGCACATGCCGTATATAAAGTTTTGGGTTCGTGGCTACGATGACGCCGTGAGCTGGAAAAGTAGATATCCCTAAGGTTGACGCCCAAACTAGAGCCGCCAAAACGACCAAGGGCGGACCAACCCGAAAAATAGCGATCAAGAATACGTTTTTAACCCAACCCAACCCACCTGGTTGGGCGGGCGGACCAACCCGCCCAAAATAGTTGGGCAATCAAATATTCGTAGTCTTTTCAAGTGAGCAGTATGAATGTATGATTTGCCTTTCTTTCTTTAGAACTTGAAATTGACATGTAGAAATTGAACAAACTCATGTTCCATCATTCATTAAAAATGGGGAGAAATTACTTACTTTCTGGTTTGATTTTGAGGGACTCCTAATTAACATCCTGCTTTAGGCTCAGCAACCCAAACCAACCCAAATAATTCCCCCACTTCACCGCTTGCACTTGACTGGAATTTGGGGATTCAAAATCCCTAACTTTCATATCATGTTGACCCCGTCTTCTTCCATCTTTCTTGTGCCGCTGCAATTGTTCACGCTGCAATTGTATCAACCTATATAAACCCACTCTCGTCTATCACTGAAAGGTACGGCGACAGAGGGAGGCCAACAATTGGGGAATAGCCATTGAAGTAAGAGAAAGGAGGAGAGAGGGTAATGATGGGAAGTAAAATAATAATGATAGGGTTTATATATATATATATATATATAATATGTTAAAATTGGCGGACCAACCCGCCCCGCCCCGCTTAACCCGCCACCCGCACGGGTCTAACCCAAAAAGCCCGCCTTTTGGCGGGGTCGTATTTTTAAAACCCAACCCATCTTTTTAATATGGCGGGGCGGACCAACCCAATGGGTTTGGTCCATTTTGACGGCTCTAGTCCAAACTCGGAGGAATGTCCTTTTCTGGGTCTAGCTCCTTCCTGCTGTCACGCCTAGATTTCAACGATTTTGCCTAAAGGAAATGCAGTCAGAAATTAGGGCTTTTTACCACACATGTTAAACAAGCAAAGATTTCAAGTTTTCTGAAATTAATTGAAATTTTGAAAAGAACACTTGAAACCCTTGAATGTTTAGGGTAAGCAAACCAGAGAAACATATAACAGGAGATATTCTAAAAAGAATAAGTATAGAAATCACATAGATGACTGTTAGTTTCTAGGTTTTGAAGAACAACAATGGCGAAAACTGCCAGATACGCGAAAGCGACCTTTTGTATTCCAAGACGATTTATTTTAAAAGATGAAATACTAAACAGTAAACAATGAAAAACAAGTAGTAGAGTAGAGAAGAACATACCATTGTTGTCGATGGGAAGAAGAAACAAGAAGAATTTGGAAATGGAGAGAGCAGTTGCACGGAGAGAGAGAGAGAGAGAGAGAGAGGGTTTGAATAGAGATTGAAATATTTTAGACAAAGGGGTTTCGTAAAGTTTTGGAAAGGGCAGTTCAAGGTCTATTTAAAGAAAATTTTTAGCGCAAAAGCGGGAACTTAAGATATTTTCTAAGTAAAAAGATTTTACGCTTGACCCCCTTATTGTTTCAGAAAACCTCTTTAGCTAAAATAGACTAAGTAGAGATACTAACCTTTAAGTCTTCCGTTAAAGGGAAAGTTAAGATCTTCCTCAAGATAAACTAAGTCTACCTAAGATGAAAGAAAAATTTTATGATATTGAAATTTAAGCAAGAGGATCAATCATACCAAGATTTCTCCTTAAATAAAGCAAACACAGTGGCATCCGTGGCTTTGTGAGAATGTCGGCCAATTGATGTTCGGTTGGGCATATTCAGCATCCCGATGTTACCTTTCTCCACATGATCTTTGATGAAGTGATAACGGATATCAATGTGCTTTGTCTTCGAGTGCATCACGGATTCTTGGAGATCGAAATTGCTGATGTGTTTTCATTGTAATTGGACCATTTGCGATGCCTTGATGTTGTAGTCCACTGGTTGTTGCTTCATCCGTAGAAGTTGAAAAGCTTGATCTTTGGCAACATGATACGCCTGCATTGTGGAGTTTGCTGTAACCGATCCTTGTTTCTTGCATGACCATGAAACAAGTCTATTTCAAGAAATTGACAAGTCCCTGGAGCTGGGTGCTTCTTCGCGCTTCACTTGCAGTCGCATAATCAGCTGTCTCGAGTATCCAACTAGATCGAAGAAGTTGTTGCATGTGGAGTACCGATGCCTAGATTTGTTGTTGTTGAAACATATCGATGATACGTTTGGTAGCAAGCAAATGTGATTCCTTTAGATCTGCTTCAGAATCTAGCACAAACACAAACAACAAACATAATGTCGAGATCCCTTGGCGGGTAAGGTAAAGAAGTGAACCTATGATTCCTCTGCTTGGTCATGTTCTCTTGCTTTCCCTTTTCATCTTTGCTCGATCAAGATGGCGATCGGTAGACATTGGAGTCTCAAATCCTTTAGCTGAATCAAGACCAAATTTCTTGATGAGTTCCTTTGCATATTTGGTTTGGATGATGAATATTCCATCGGAAGTCTGTTGAATCTGCGGTCCTAGAAAGTAGGTAAGTTCTCCCATCATACTCATCTCGAACTTGCTTTGCATCAGCTTCTCGAATCTCTTGCACGTGCTTTGGTTAGTTGATCCAAAGATGATGTCGATCCACATAGATTTGTACCGAGAAGAGAATGACCTTTGTGCTTAAGGATGAGCGAGTTGTGTCTATTCTTCATTTCACGAATCCTTGTTCTATTAGGAACTTGGATAGAGTTTCATACCAAGCTCACGGGAGCTTGCTTTTGGGCCGTAGAGCTTTCTTGAGTCGGTAGACATGATCCGGTTTGTCTTGAATGACAAAGCACGGAGGTTTTACAACATATACCGTTTCTTGAAGATCACCATTCAGAAAGGCACTATTCACGTCCATCTGATACACTATGAAGTTCATGAACGAAGCATAGGCTAGAAAAAGTCTGATTGCTTCTAATCTAGTAACATGAGCAAAAGTTTCATCGAAGTCAATCACAGTATCTTTTTACACCGTTGTTCTTGAATTCAGTGCCATTGTCTGATCTTATGTCACTAATGTCTTCAAGCTTTTGAGTTTGAAGTCTTACGAAAAGCGTTGACTAGATCATATGTCTCGTCTTTTGAAGTCATTGTTTCAATCAGTGAACCTAGAGTAGTCGTCGACTACTCTGAGTGTATACTTGTCTCCGAAATCTTGTTGTAGTGATTGGTCCAAAGAGATCCATATGCGAGAAGTTGAAGAGGCTGTTTGTTGACAAGGCAGACTTTCTTTTGAAGGAAGACTTGGAAAGTTTTCCTAGGCGCAAGCTTTACAATTTTTGTCATGTTCGGCAGGACAGGTAGGTAGACCTTTGACAAGCCCATCTTTGGAGAGCTTGGAGAGGTGCTTGAAGTTGAGGTGAGGCGAGGCAGCTTTGTGCCATAGCCAAGCTGTTGTCCACGTTGTTAGCGTTGTTAGCTAAAGGCAAAATTTGGAGAATCTCCACTAGAAGATTTAAGTCCACGACATAGGCGTTTCCTTGTCTATTGCTTGGGTCGATGTGTAGAAGCGATTCACTTATCTTTGATGAGGCCCGGTTTGGAGTTGAATTGACAGATTAATCATTTGTCGCATAATTGGGATATGCTCATTAGATTGTGCTTTAAGCCGCTCACTAGAGAAACTTTGTTGATGGAGAGACTTCTACAGTGATTGAGCCATACCCAATTGTCTTTCCTCTTGCATTGTCTCGAAAAATTACTTGTGGGACCTTTGGCTTGGTATATGCGTAAGTAGACTTTCTGTTTCTGTCATGTGTCTTGGCGACCAACTTTGTCAGTACCGGATGTCTTTGTTTTATGAATCTATAGCCATGAAGCATACACGAAAAGATTTAAAGCAACAAGGTCCCCTTTATTTTCTTTTGGGTCTAAGGATTAACAACCTTTTGGAACCCATTGCAGCAACCTTGAGAGAACTAGGTCTCTCAGTTTTGGAGTGAACCTTAGCGAGGCAGGGGCGGATGGCTAGGCAATTGGAAGAATGACACAAATGGAAGTTCCATAGAGAGCGCTGGGTGGTCTTAGGATTGAAGAGTGATTATGATTATCCTTTTTCTTAACAGTCAGAGTCTAGGTTCGGCTTGCTTGTTGACGATAGACTTAATTGGTTTCTTTTGGATCTTCCTAGGTATATTACCACCGGACTTAGCATTGGCTTGCGGTGATTACCTTTTAGGAAGATTGGTAGAATACCTTTAAGTTTACTTTCAGCAGTACGTGTGCCTTGCTGTTTCATGAACAAACTTGCTAGTCACTTAGGTAGAGATTTGTGGGTCTACCACCGGCCGGACTTTGCCTTAGCGAGTTGTTGCCGCCAGGACTTTAGTTTCTCTACCGGTTACTTTCGGGTTTCTCATCCGGCGGTGATCTTGGCTTTCACTTTCAAGCCTTGGGGTAAACATAAGGAACACTTGAATAACCAAGGCCTTGTTTCCCTTGTTTCGAACGTGCGTTTAGAAAGAGATATCATTAGCGGTCTCGGAGGATTCACCTTTCTCTGGCGATGAGAATGTCATCTTGGGCTCATCGAAATATCCTAAGCCAGATTTATCTTTACATGATTTTTGGCTTGAAAGGATTTCTTCGAAGGTATCCTTGGAGCTGTTCCAGGAGTCTATTGTCTTTTGCAAGGCAATTTTCTCCAGGTCAAATACTTTGATGTGCTCAGTGAGACATTCAATTTTGTCACAAAGGAATTTGTTTTCTCCTTTGAGCTTGATACTTTCTTGTTGGCGGCTATTGAGAGTTTGAATCTCGGCTACCATCGAGATTTCTCGGCCATAAGTTTCTCAGGTTCTTGGCGAGTTTTACATAGGCTACTCTAAAGGAATTGAAATCTTCAAGCATATCTTGATTATCCTTGAGAAGTTCTTCCTTACTGAAGTTCTCACTGTTGATCTCACTTTTATCCAAGGGACTAGGAGAGACTTCGACTTCATTTTCAGAGTCATAGGTGGGACCTGAATCATGAGCTATTAAGCATATGTTAGCTTCCTCATAATCATCCTCTTCCTCGTCTGAATCAGTCTCAAACCAGGTAGCAACTTGTTTCTCTTCTATGTCTTCAGCCAGCATACCCTTTTGTTTTTGAAATCTTTTATAGGTAGGTCTTCGGTATGCTTCAAATTTTTGCTTTGGACATTTGGAGGCAAAGTGACCAGGTTTTCTACAATTGTAACACACAAGCTCTTCTTTAGATGAGCTTTCACCAGTCTTTCTAAAAGGCTGCTGGTGTGCGTCCTTCCTTCCATGTTTTGCAAACTTTTGAAGACGTTTTACAAACATAGAAAATTGTTCATCTGAGAGAAAATCATTTTCACTGGAGGAAGTGGAATGTTTGTTTTCAACAGTGGTTTCTTCTTGGACCATGGCTGGCAAAGACACAGTTCTGAACTGTTTGTCCTGCTCTAGAGTTTGATTTACTTCGAGCTCATAAACATTCAAACTTACGTAGAGACTACGGAGAGTCATCTCATTTAAGTTTTTGGATTCTTTCATAGCAGTGGTCTTAACATGCCATGAGCTAACTAGAGAGCCTAGAAATCTCATATTCATTTCCTTTTTGTCATAGGTTTTACCAAGAGAAAAACATCTATTAATTACCTCACTGAAGCGATCGTATGCTTGTCTCAGGGTTTCCTTTGGATCCTTTTTGAAGGAGTCAAACTACTGGATGTAAGTGTATTTTCTGTTATCTCTTGTGTCTTGGTCTCTTTCCAAGTATTCCACAAGAGCTTCCCACATCTCTTTTGCAATAGTACATCGGATCACTTGCTGGTACGTGCTTATGTCTAGTGAGCTGGTAATGATATTGATTGCTTTACTATCTAGCTCTATTAGTTTTCTGTCGTCCTCTGTCCATTCTGATTCTTCTTTGGGTACTTCGGCAGGATTTCCAGCAACAGAGGCTAGAAGGTTGGCCTTCATTGGTACATGTTGTCCTGTAAGTACACATTTCCATAACTTGTTGTCAATGGAGTTCATAAAACACATTACCTTATCCTTCCAAACATCGAAATGGCCTTGGTCCAATATTGGGACGTGGTTCGCATTTGATGTAGGCAGCATGTAGTGTGTTTGTGCCATTGGATCGAATCTCTCAAGAATTTAATCTCGGAAAAACTAGTTTTCAAAGAGTCAAGCTCGGATACCAATTGTGAGTCCCAACGGGCACAATAATAAGCTAGAAGGGGAGGGGGGTTGAATAGCTTATTATACACTTAAAAACTTTTCAAGTAAATTCTTTGACAAGCACTTACAATCTATAAGTAAGATTGAAGTAGCGGAAGACTTGCTAAGAAACTGGTTCAAGTCTACCGATAAGGACTACCAGTAGACCTTAACTGATTACTTAAGTTTGCTGTTAGGGATAAATATAAATGAAGTAATAAACAGTTCAATAAGTAGACAAACAGTAAAGGAATTAACACAAGTATTTTGGGATGGTTCACACTATAAAGAGTGCTACGTCTACCACCAAGGCAGTCAACCTTGAATTTCAATAGTGCACTATGTTTTCCACTAGATCTATTACAAAGAATATTCTCAATGTATCGTGTACAAAATATTGACTTGTGTTTGGGGGTTAAGGAATTAAATATCTGTGTGAACAGGGATATTTAATTGCGAAATAACTTTGAATGAAAACAACAAGAAGTACAAAAATAAATGTTGATGCACGGCTTCTTGTTGTTGACGAGGACTTCTTGATGCTTTAGGATCTCTTGAATGCCCGAGTATAAAGACTTAGAGTTGTTGTAGATTTTCAGAGCATTTCATCAAGTGTCTATCTTCAGTCTTTAATGGCAGCATTTATAGCAGGAGCATTCTGGAGATCCGTTGGAGAAGACGAAGACTTAACAGCTCTATTAGGTTGAATGCATTAAATGCATGGAGCTGTCTTCATAGATATCGAGCAGGGAATGGGTACATAGATCTTTTGCAGAGACTGGAAGTTGGGCAATCTGGATGTCAGATATGTGAGAGTTGTTACTGGATGAGGTGACAGTATGCTTTCTGCTTTTTCGGTCTGAAAGTCTTCTGCTTCCAGGAAATCTACTTTCGGGTGCGAGATGTCGGGAATGTCTCAATTTAAATTCAAGCGATAAGGATAAATTTAAATTGATCCATTAAGAATTGCTTGATGGACACGTCATGATTGGCCAGAGTGTAGACAAGGTCTGTTGTATGTTGTAGCGAGTCTTAGGTGAAGCTTTAAAGGAGGTCTTCCGCTGAACCTGTGAAGTCCTATAAAAGCTATCTTGACAAAGTTCTATACACAGTTGCCACGCTAATCGATACACAACCCAATTAGCCACTGAAGTATAAAACTAGTATAATGTATGAGCAGATATAAATCTAAATACAAAAGTATCAACAATAGGAAAAAAATATTATAAACTTGTATAGAAGGTGACACGTGGAAGCATATAATTCTTTTAAAACTTTAAGCGTACAACAAAAAGTCATCATGTGGCAACAACGACTTATATTTTAATAATAGTTGATAGATAATTAATATATTAGTAATTAATAATTAATAAATATAGATTAGTAGAATAACAAATAATATAGAATTATCGCGTGGATAATTTGTATAAATTAAAAATTTTGAAAATAAAAAAAGATGGAAATAGAAGAGTTTTAGTCAAATTAAACTTGTATAAATTATATAGGATAAAATCTAGTTTAATTAAGCGATATTTGAAAAAAAAAAAAAAAACCAAAATCCTAAATCTCTATCATAAATTTTCTAGTAAAATTATATCCTATATATGTTTTATCTTATCAAATTAGTTTTAGGAATTTTATCATATCTAATTAGAATTAGAATTTTTATCTTAAACTAATCGATTTTGAAAAAAGAAAAAAACTTTTATCATTTCAAAAATGACACGTGGCAGCAACATTGAACATTTAATTAAAATAAAAAAACTTTTACAATTTCAAATTTGATAAAATCTATCCGCAACAATTGTGATAATATCAAATGTGATAAAAACTAACTTTTTATCTCTAAAACTTTGAAATCAATTGTGATAATATCAAACTTATCATAACTAACCGTATAAAATTTATCCTAAACTAATTACAAAATCAAATGTGATAAAACTTTTATGAGTAAAATTAAAAAAAAAACTACAATTTATAAGAGGGTGACATATGGCATCACATAATTTTTTTAAAATTTATTATATTTCACAGAAAACCGTCACGTAACAATAATGACTTCTATTTTAGTTATAATTAATAGATTCCGTACTATTTTGAAGAGTTTTATTAACATTAGAGTTAGATTTTCATGTTAGAAATTAAACTTCGGTCTCATTGTGTTTTCCCCTTAACACCAAGGAAAGTACTCTTTTCATTTCAAAAATAAAAAAATAAAAAAGTCTTATTTGATTTTATTCAATTTGATAACTTTTATATTTCACATGTTTTTATGTCCTGTAGAAAGTAAAATCATAGTATCGGGCCATGTGACCAGCCTGTTTGCACCTCAAGTTTACCTCTCCAGTCAAATCTCTCACACTCAACTAATATTTTTCAAATTCAGGCGCGGACCACAAAATCGAACAATAATCTTTCTAAGTTACTTTTAAATCACTGCAAGTTAGAGGTTATAATCTTGAAAGAGCAAATTAACTACTGTACATCATATTTTCATTTAAAAATAGTCATATATTCTAGTTATAAAAATTTAAAATATAACTATTTTTGTGGGATGAAAGAGGAAACAAATACCATTCCCTTTGATACTGACAAAAAGTTCATCATACTATTTTAGAATGTTTCACGCTAAGTGTCTACTTTAAAAAAAATAGAGTAAAATTTTTGCTAGTCATTTTTTTAAAGTTTGTAACATCTCTAGTCTATCTTTATTTTTTCAACAGCAAAAGTTCATTTTTTGAAATATTGTTCTGAAAATGTCATTGTTCCCTTCAACAACTTCAACAAACTCATCATTGTTGCGCAACGAAACGAGGATCGAAGAAAAAGGTAGAGGACGTGGTCTGGTTCTTTATGATTTTATATTACTGTGCAAAAAATATCGGATTAATATATCGCGTTGCAAACATTGATGTATCACGGTTCAAACATTCACTACAACAAGTTATGTTTTACGAGGCAAATATTTATGTATCGTGGTGCAAAAATAGATTATATAATGGATTAATATAATGTTTGATCTGGACCAAATTTATTGTTTTTTGTCCGAAAAACATTGATTTTCGACATGGACAAAAACAATTAATTTATTCTTATTGATGTCGCGATTAAATATTGATGTATCGCGGTGCAAAAATATACTACACAATTAAACTGATAAATCTCGGTAATAAAATTGATACATCTAATCAATGCATTCAATTAAACTGATGAATCATAGATTAAACATTAATGTATAACAGTGGAAAAATAGACTACGTAATTAAACGGATGAATCGTGGTGCAAATATTAATGCTCTAAAATTGATGTACCGCGATTTATTTTCATAGTGCGTCTCATACTCATTAAGGGTATCATAGTCTTTTTGCCCCCAATAATGTCCTTTTCCGATTTGAAAAAAACACGGTACTGAAGCAAATACAAACTTTGAAAAGTGGACCGAACCACATTTTTTTCAAAAAAAAAATATGCTTGCAATTTTGAAGAAATTGTGGACCGATCCACTTTTCAAAGTTTTTAATCGCTTTAATACCGTGTTTTTTTTAATCGAAAAAAAGAGCACTTTTGGACGCGAAAAGAAAGCGATATCCTTAATGAGCATGAGACGCGCTACATAAATAAATTGCGGTGCATTGATTATTGAACCGTAATTCATCAATTTTATTGCATTAATTTTTGTACCGCGGTTCAATAGTTTAATTGCCTAGTCCTGTTGCACCGCGATTCAACAATTTTATTGCATTAACTTTTGTACCGCGATTCAATAGTTTAATTGTCTATTCTAATTACACCGCGGTACCAACTTTTATGTACCCCAATGAATTAATTTTTGAATTGCGATACATATACCTAATCCAAGTTGCACCGCGGTATGAACTTTGTTTACCGCGATAAATTATTGTTTGAACCACGGAACATAAAATATTATTAAATATTACTCCATTTTTGTACTACGATACAAAATGATAATGAATCAGACCATGTCTCTCACCTTCTTATTCTATCTCTTTCGTCGTAATCCTTCTTCTTCCCACTCTTCCTCCGCATTCGTCCTACTGAAAAATCATTCAACCTAGCACAAATTCATTATAGTTTCGTACTTAATGAATCAAATAAACCATTTACCTTTCGAAGGTATTGCCCCCGAACCTCCTTCGACCCCCGTAACCTGACCAAGTAGGTCGATCCCCGTTTCGTTGCGTAACAATAATGATTTTTGAATCCAAAGTGTGTTGTCAGTGCTGTTGAAGGAGACAGTGACATTTTCATAACAATATTTCAAAAGTAGTATTTTGCGGTTGAAAAAAAGAATGATGGACTTTTGGGGTTAAAAACGAGACTGACCAAAATTTTACCTTACAATGTTTATAATATTTCATATTTGATTAGGTCTCCTGTAAGACAGTCTTACAGATCTTAATCCGTAAGACATATCTAAGCATATTAAATGAGCCATAATTCAGTAAACTTAGTGCAACCCTTCGACTTTTAAAAATTACAGCGTCACCCCTCACGTGTATAAATGAAGAGTGCTACTTTTAGTATTAAAAGTATTACTTTTCAGCATAAAATGTGTCACTTTACGTTTTTAATAAAAAATATGATTTTTTTTGGTCTAAAAATTGTTACGTTTTAGCCTTAAATGTGTTAATTTTAGTCTTAAATGTGTTAATTTTAGTCTTAAATGTGTCATTTTTATTTTGAAAAGTGCTACTTTACATTATAAATGAAAACCACAACCTTTTTGCGTTAAACGGTGAAAGTGTGACTTTATAACAAGGTTCTAAAAATCGTTAGGCGGCCGCTAGGCGGCACACTAACGCCTAGCGCCTAGGGGACTAGTCGGGGCGTAATCGGGGCCTAAGCGGGGTCGAGAATTAAGGCATAATTACCATTTTTTTTTGATAATTTACATCAAA
Source organism: Codonopsis lanceolata (assembly GCA_013146195.2). NCBI lineage: Eukaryota > Viridiplantae > Streptophyta > Magnoliopsida > Asterales > Campanulaceae > Codonopsis > Codonopsis lanceolata. Next base: position 2,719,818 of record CM028380.1, read on the forward strand.
GATATAACACATTGAATACAAATTTAATTTTTTTATGTTTGTCATTTTATCAAACACTTATCTATATTTGTAAAATGAACAAAAATATACAAACCTACCATTAATCTCCATTCTCAACAACTCCAAAGCAATAAACCAGTTAAATTTAGAACTAAAAATAAAAAAGATTTTACTCCAGTTCGCCCCCCATTACCTCCCTTTCTGCCTCACCATTACCACCCCCCATTCCTTCTCCAGTTCGCCCCCCTCTTCCTTCCCCGGTCATCGCATGCCACAAAATCAAGGCTACAAAAATAAATTAAGGTCGACGAGGTTTGGCGTAAACGTCGACTTGGTCGATTAGACGGCGATTAAGAAAGTCGCGGCGGTAGAGAGGGGCCTAGGCGGGGAGTTTTAGAACATTGCTTTATAACATTGAAAGTCACGGTTTAGTATTAGAAGTGTGACTTTTGGTCTAAAAGTATCACTTTGCTTTATAAATGAAAATTGTCACTGTTAGTTTTAAAGTGTTACTTTATAGAATTATATGTGTCACTTTGTAGCACTAAGAGTCTCACCTTTTGACCGTAAAAGTGTTTCTTTGCATTTTCATGATTTTTTTTTTCACATAAAAAGAGTCATGTTTGACTTTAAAAACTCTCACTTTTACCTTTAAAATAAGTCACTTAACATTTCATTAAATTATGTTAGTGTCCGTCAAGCATCCCAAGGCAAATGAGGCTAACAGAGCTGACAGGTGATGAAATTGCAAGACATGGGAAGAAGAAAATTTTTGGCAGCAAACCTTGAAAATATAGGGGCAACAGAGCAAAATAAGAAACATCTCATTAATGCGTAGTCAACCTTAGCGCCCTTGTGCGACCCGTGAGCTTTGTAGGCAGATTAGAGTTGATCCGCGAGTTTCAGCCTCATTTGTCTGATTTTCGCTCATTTTCTCTCACATTTTGACCACTTTTTTTTATTGGGTAACCCTTGGTCTTTGTTGATGGGTTACTCGTTTTATCAACCTTCTTTTAATCATTTTTTAGGCTCCGTCTTATGGATTTACTGTAATACCCCAAATTTTCAATATTAAAATAAATTTTCTTTTATTAATTTTACCAAATATCAATAATTATTGTGGGCTTAACTTTCCAATTTGGAACTTGTATATTATGGTGTGGGCTTGACCCATCAAATTGAGTGGACTTGATCCTAGTACACTTAAATTCCATTTGAGTGGGCTTGATACTAGTTATTTAGTATATTATGGTGTGGGCTTGACCCATCAAATTGAGCTCCTTTCCATTTATATAAAAAAAATAGTTATAATAATAATCAATAATAATAATAATAACATAATTGTAATTATTATAAGGAAATGAAAGAAGGAAGTGAAACAGACTGTGTACCTAGGAAACAACTACAGCCGGAAAAATTCATTGGACGAAGAAGAAGAACCGCCAGCGTGGGTGTATAAGAAGGGTCGAATACTTGGATGTTTTTGTTTTGCAAAAATTAGAGAGAAAAAGAAAATTTGTGAGTAAGAGGAAGAGAGGGAGAGCACAACAAGAAGAGAGACGGCAGAAGAGTCACAGAGAGAGGGGCGAGTGGCAGAGTGCTCGGTCGCACATCGTCGAACAAACTAAGGTATTCCTTTCGTCCCTCTTCCAATTACAATGATTAACAAATTCCATTATTGAGTTCATAAGATAGTAGGCACAGTCGAGTTTTCTGTCGAAGCTTGTGTTCGTCGGAGATAATCGATATTGTTCGATGAAGACGGAATACATAAATCCTTATGTGTGAGTATTTGAAACCGAGAAAGAAGATTGGACGAAAGATGAAAATTTAGTTTCAACTGATATAACCCGGATTCCTTGTTCTTAATAAATAATAATAATAATAATAATAATAATAATAATAATAATAATAATAATAATAATAATAATAATAATAATAATAATAATAATAATAATAATAATAATAATAATAATAATAATAATAATAATAATAAATTTAAAATTTGTAACTGGGTTCTTAGAAGTCAATCTGTAAATTTTTTTAACAACCCGAAATGCATGAAGTAATTTGCAAATGAATTCCTACAGTAATGTTTTCTTTTTAAAAACCAAAGTTGGACTTTTGTTTGGTTAGTAGATTAGTAAATAGATGTTAGTATTTAGGCATTCTAATGGCGGGAAGAAATCACCAAAACAGAAGAGCTGTTTTGGTGAAGATGATGAAGGAAAGTTTCAACCACACCCCTAAACTTTGGATCTGTGAATTACTGATTTCTGTAGTTGCAGGATGGTCCCTAGAATTGTAAAACCCTTAGTATATACCCTTGCTGAGTGGAATGGGTTGGATGGAGGTTAAAAGGGATTAAAATAATAACATTATTAGCATACCAATTGATTTAAAAGTCAAAGATCCCAAAGAGTTTCCAAAGCAAGAAGGCTGGAGATTTTTTTTTTGACAAATCTGTATTTGTACTTTGGGCTCTAAATGAATAGTATTGTTATATGTATTTTTTTTACTTTTAGAAATTTTCCAAGTAATAAAGGTTGTTAAGTAGACCTTATATAATTATTCTAAATAGATATTATAAAAATATTGTTAAAATTATATATCATTAGAAGGTCTCTAAAAGTCAGAGTTGTGTTTTGTACTGTATTAATTTAGATTTGGATACGCGAGGGTAGCGGTACGTTGCTCTCAAAGCTAACTTTTCGTCGCATCGCTAAGGTAAAGGATTATGCATCGTTTAGGTTATTTTGAATTCTAAATTCCAAAATGTTAGATTTTCGCTATTTTCTTGGCATTTACCTTTCTTTGAAAACGTGTGCCGACCTTGGGTTGGTTTTTGAATTTGAAATCTCGTCGTACTTGTTCTTTCGTTATTCTTAATTGTGAAATTACTTTATGAATCTCATAAATTGTTTAAACTCGATGTGTAATATTTTATTCGGTCACCATTGGTATTTGATTTTGTTGAAATTGTAATTATTATTTTTTTGAAAAACTTTGTTATGATCACTAAGATAATTTGAATGATCATTTGGCCTGTTAAGGCGACATTACACCATAGGAACTATGGTGGGGTAATCCGGATATACCATTTTGCTTTTGACCCTTTTGGGGTACTTTGATATTTGGGGTTCCTTGGAGCCACTTTTTGTTTGGCCTAAAATGACCGCTTATGTGATCATAACATCTTCCTTAATATTTGATATTGATTCGATTGATTCTTGCAAACTCGTTAATTATTCTTCGATCAATGCATATTTAATCTTGCGGATATCAAGAAAAATAATTCCTTTGACATCTCCATTTTTTTTACTGTTTACACTATATATTGTTTGACTTTCTTCTGGTCAACTCCTCCTTAGAAACCGGAGGTGTTGTATATGAACTTACTGCGCTTTTGTTCGCTCACCCTTTTCCTACTCCTTTTCTTTCAGGACATAAGTAAGGAATGAAAACATGAAAAAAAAAAAATTTGGTTCGGTTTCGGTTCGGTCCAATTGAAGATTTTAAGATTTCGTTATGTTATGAACTATTACTTATAATCGTTAATTGGATTTTTGGGAGATTTATTTAGACCTATGTTTTTAAACTTTTTTTATTGTAAGTTAATTTTGTTAAGAAATTTATGTTCGAATATTGAGTGTTTAAGTGAAAGATACATTATTTATGCTTGGATTTTAGTATGATTTTTGAGTTTATTGGTGACGTGGCCATTATGTGAACCCTATAGTGAGCCCAAATTTTGGGGGCATCACATTTACGATCCGTAACACCAACGTACGCAAGTTAATATCATACCACTTCACTTGTTTTTAAAACACATTACTTATGTTTTAAGTATTTTTTTAATTATGATTAATACATATGACATGAATATCATAATATATTCATTAGATTTTAAAAAACTTAAAAAACTTGATATCCTGAACCAGTGAGTAATAATTATTTGCCTCCGCAAAACTTCTGAAAATAGCGTAATAAGTGAATGGGTAAAAAAGTAAGGGTAGATCATAATTTCATGACTTTCATCACGTTGTTTATCAGTGAATTATCAATTACATTATTGGGAAGAAACGAAAGAAGAAAGAAACAAGCAACAAACACCATACTATGATGGTGTCCTCGCGTGGGCCCATTCTCATCATCCATCGTTTCTTTTACTTATATCGGATTAACACTAAAATGACTAAGAATTGTTGTGAGGGTAAAATAGATGATACTTATTTTAGTTTTGGTTTCTTCTTTTCTTGGTAAATACAATTAGACAAGTTTAGAATTTTTGGTAACTAAATCTTTAATTAGATTGTGTTTTTTCCTTGGTTCTAAAATTTAGGTATTATTTTGAAAACAAAATCTTGTCAAAAATCCTACATAAACCGTGCCTCTAGAATCATTGGAAACATGATAATAAAATCTAAAAGATATGATAAGTAGATTTTATTCCAAACTCTAATCCTTGTTCTTCTTGGAGTTGGATTATTTATTATGTGTAGGGTTCCTCTACATTATAAATAAGAGGTTTGGACACGGCTGGAGTGCAGATATTGAGAGAGTGATTCCAGAAAGCTGAAAGCAGGATATTGAGTTCCTGGAGCGCTGATTTCCGTAGTTTGAGATTTTGACATGTTACATTGGAAGCTGGAAACTACATTAAAGTGTTGGACTTGTTTTGTTTCCTAGCTGATTTTAGGAAGTTGTTTGTTTTCTTCCCACATTTTGTTATACATGTTTTTTGTGGGGTTTTTGCTCTCAAAGACTTGTTGTCTTGTGAGAGTATCTTGTTTTGTGATTTTACATTATTTTTGTAAAACAATTCATCTCTTTTAATGATATTTTTTTTGTCATAAGGCTAGATCTACAAGCATAGACTTGTAGATTGTTTGGTAAAAGGTTGTGTTTCAATTCGTGCTTTATTATCAAGTCTTCCGCTGTTATGAGTTTTTGACCATTGTGATTTCCATTGTTGCTTCATCAGAAGCCACATTAGAAACTACATTGGCAACTCTTGAGAATCCTAGCTATTTTTGTTCTTTCAATTATGTCGGAGTCCCATTTAGGAATTCGAAGGTTAATAAATAAACATGTTAAGAAAAATTATAATAACCGGTTAGCTGGGTTGGTCAGTAACGATGCTTAAAGCTTTAGCTCAAGTAGGTCGTCGGTTTAACACGCCCCAGCTACACTATTTTGTTTTAATGCTTATTAATGAGAAGTTCTTTATTTGCTCCGGTGCCCATGTACTTTCAATATTTGCCGTCTAAATTCTTATGTTTTCCACGCCTTGCAGTTTAATCTTTGTCAACTTCGTTAGCTATCCGTTAGCATCAATTGCCTTGGGATACTTGACGGATCCTAACGGACTTTGACGAAATGTCAAATGATACATTTATAACAAAACGTGACATATTGATAACACAAAAGTGACACTATAAAGATAAATTTGTTATAATTCTCATTAAAATAAAAAGTAACACTCTTAATACTAAAAAGTGACATATTTAATACTAAAAAGTGACACATTTAATACTAAAAGTGACACCCTTATTACTAAAAAGTGACACATTTAATACTAAAAAGTGTCACTTTAAAATTAACGTTGACTACCAAAGGTGACACATTTAATACTAAAACGTGACATTTTCAATGCTAAAAAGTGACACTTTTAAGGTCAATAATGACAATTTTTATTTATAAGGAAAATGACACTTGTACGGTCAAAAGTAACACATTTAATCCTAAAAAGTGACACTTTCATGTTATAAAGTAACACTTTAATGTCAAACGTAATGTTTTTTATTTTTTAAAAAATGAGTTACTTTTCAAAGTAAAAGTAACACATTTAAGACTAAAAGTGACACATTTAAGCCCAAAAGTAACACTTTTTTAGGAAAAATTATAATTTTCATAAAAAATGCAAAGTGACATTTTTTTAGGTCAAAAGTGACATTTTATACTATAATGTGACACTATTAATAGTAAAAAGTGACACTCTGCATATATAAACATGAGGGATGACGCTGTAATTTTTAAAAACTAAGGGGTCTTATTGAGATTTCTGAATTTTACCCAATTTAACTTGGATAGATCCATCTTACGGATAAAGATCCGTAAAACCGTCTTACATGAGACCACCTCAACTAATTTTTGAGAGAGTATTGATTCATAATTGAGTAGCTTGATTTGAGATTTTGAGTTTTAGTTTATAGAGCGAGATTTGAATTTTCATTTTTGTAATGATTGAAAAAAGTAAAATAGATGTAAAAAAAGTTAGTCTGACCAAAAAATAAAAACTGAATCACGAACCAAATCATAACTCCACCACAAAAAAAAAAAAAAAAAAAAACCGTACTACTAAAAACAGTAAATTAGAGTAATCATGTATTAAATAGATGTCGTTCAGCAGTAAGAGACATCACCCCTGAAGAAGCATGGAGTGGATCTCGATCCTCAGTTAATCACTTTCGAGTCTTTGGTCGTATTGCACATATTCATGTGCTCGAGGTACGAAGAACCACACTTGATGATAGATTCATTGAAGAATATTTATGTCTTCTTGGGTATAACCGTATAAGTGATGAATCAAAAGGATATAGGTTGTATAATCCTACTATTAAAAAGATTGTGATTAGTAGAGATGTTGTGTTTGAAGAAGATAAGTAGTGGGATTGAGGTGTTTGAAGAAGATACGTAATGGGATTGGGGCAGTAGTTATAGAGAAGAAGTTTTGTTAGATTTAGATTGTGGTGATGCGAGTGATGATGACAGTGAAGGAGTCGAAAATGAGAGTAAGGAAGACTGTGAAAATGGAGATGATGGAGAAAATGTGAACGAGAGAATGATGCATGGGGCAATGACAGTAGGGCTCATGTAAGGAGTAGGAGAAAATCACGTCCTCCCTTATGGCTGAATGATTATGTAAGTGGGGGAGGGGTAGGACCAGATGTTTCCTTTAAAAAGTTTATTTTTAAAAATTAAGCATAAAAATATCATTTTATTACTAATAGACTATTTATTATATTTTTACGATAATTATTTTTAAAAGTTGCGAGTACGCGACTCTATGCACCTGTTAAGGTTTTGCTTAAGATGAAGAGCCATGTTTTTTTCTTTCTTTCAGGATTAAAAGAGTAATGTGCAAATAGTTGACTATTTGCCCGAGTATAACTTATTTAAGATAATTTATTGTAGTTAAATTGTATTAATATTTTTATATTTTATCATAACGAATCTCTTTAATACTCCTTTCGATTTAGACAAAAAATCAATTATTTATTTTTTTGATGTTTCATTTAAAAAATCTATTCTAAAAAATTAAGATTTAAAAACATCATTTTATTACTAATGAGTTATTAAAAATATTATTTTGTTTAAAAAAATTGACTTTGTACCTTTTACCCAAAAAGATGGAAATAACATTTAATTTAAGAGTAATAAATAAAAATAATTTTAGTAAAATATAAACAAATATTTCTTATAATCTGACAATTATCTGAAACAATTTTTATTTTATTTTATAAAACGATCTCAATCCGAACTTATATTTTAATGTGGGATTAGCCTAAAAGGCTAAAACCTTTTCCACACCTTTGAGACTCCTCGGTCCTCACAAAAGGCAAAACCCACGAGGACTCTAGCACAGTATTGCGCAAGCTTTTTGTATGAATTTGACCAAACCAATATCAGTCAAAACAGTAAAAGCCGGCGTCTAGCTCTTAGCTCAGGCGGTACGTGATATAGGATCAATGATAGAGTCTTTTTTTTTTTTTTTTTTCTTTTCTCCTAAGGGGACATGAGAAGGGATCGAACTTAAGACCTCACACTTTGTGAAGCCCCATGCCTACTACTGGACCACCCTTAAGGACATCAATGATAGAGTCCTAGCAATTGTAGTATGAGAATTTTATTTTTTTGTGGGGTAGTTTTTTGTAGGTACTAGGCGCGGATCCTCCTAACTACTTAGTCACCGAATCATCGCGAATTTTCATCTCATATTCTCACCGAATTATCGCGATTAATAAGCCGAGTTGCTTGATATTTGGTACGTAATAAATGGTAGGAACTAATAGCAAAAGTTATTCCGATAAAGTCATTATCCCCTCACTATTAATACTAAGGGGAGGGTGATATTATTAGCGTCCTAAAAAAATCGGGATTAATATTTGTAATTTCAAAACTATCTCTGATATACAAGTGATGATTAATAACGAGGGCATTAATAATACTGAGATTAATAATACTAATTATCCTTGTCTGACTACCAAACAAGTCCATAAAATTAAAATATGGGGACTTTCGGAGGAGAGTTTACCCTTCTTTTTTTTTTTTTTTTTTTTTTTGCAGTAAAAGCCGGCGCCAACAAAAATAAGTCCAGTCTCTCACCCCCAGGTGCATTAAAGTATTTTCACATAGTCAATTCTGACCCATTTGTCACCCACACCCAATAAATCCCCCCGCCCCCCATTATCAACCAACGGATAGTCCAAAAACTACGGCACCTTCACCACATCAACCCAATAACATAACATACATACATTTCACATACATAACATAACATACTAACATCACATCACATGACTCCAAACATCTCCACTTTCTCTCTCCTCACCCCTATATATTCCCAATATTGCTTCCTTTTCCAACCTTCAAACCAATCCCAATTCCAACCCTTTAATTCATTCTCTTTCATAAATTAACTCTTCAGACTGCTTTCAATTCCTAAAGTCTTAACAGCTATGGGTGAGGTTAGTAATTTTCAAATGCTGCGGCGGATAATATTTACTGCTTTCTATTTGGATTGAGATATTCGTATTTCGTAGTCGGTTGTTTATTTATGGTACTTGAATTTGTTGCAGAAAGTTGAAGCGAAGAATGAAGGAGGAGAGACGAAGGCGGCCGACGCCGGAGGAGAGAAGGGTGCTGGTCCAATTACCGTTGTGTTGAAGATAGACTTGCATTGCGATGGATGTGCCAAAAAAATCAAGAAGTCTATTCGCCATTTCGATGGTATATAATTGCTTCAGATTCATCGAATTTATCACATTCGTAGTCACAATTACTTCTTCAATGATTAATCTTTCTATAAATTTTGAATTTGATGAAAAGCACAAAATTCAATGCCTTGCTAGCTCCGTCACGAACTTGACGGAGTTCACAAGGATTCAACTAAACTCAAATTAGATCCGTATTTGACGGTGCACTAAGATTTCTCAACAAAATAATTCTACCGTTAAATTTTGAATTATTTGTCATAAATCAAAATTAACCGTAGTAAACTTTCATAATGGAGTTTAGAGTAATTACGCGCATGGCGCACGTTAGACTTGACCTGCGACTGATGTTTTTTTTAATGGCTATAGGTGTTGAAAGCGTGAAGGCGGACAGTGCGAGCAATAAGGTGACGGTTACAGGGAAAGTGGACCCCACGCGTCTCAAGGAGAGATTAGAGTACAAAACGAAGAAGAAGGTGGAAATTGTTTCTCCACAGCCTAAAAAGGAAGGCGGTGGCGGTGGCGGTGGTGATAAGAAGGCCGACGAGAAGTCGGAGAAAAAACCCGACGAAAAGAAGGCCGACGATAAGAAACCCAAAGAGGTACTATACTAATTTGCTCAACCAACTCTTGCTAATGTGCGCCTGAAGAAAGAGGCGCATGTTAGTCGGTGTCATAGTCTGCGACTCTGCGAATAGTTTCATGCTTAAATGAGAACCAATGAAGTTTAGGACTTTAGTTTAAACCGTTAGTTGGAACTTGTAAGTAATGTATAAAGTCAACAAAATCACCATTAGCAATTATTGATCTACTATATAGTTTTCAAGTCGGTCTACAAAATGATCAGTTGTTTACAAACAAATTTCGTGTCCGTCCACTAAAATTTGTGAACCTTTTATCGGTAAAAAACTTGTTGTTTTGACTAAATCTCTTGGAAGACAGTCTTATGGATCTTAATTCGTAGTCTCACTTTCTCACGACTCAATCATCAATATACAATGAATCTTGTAAGAAATATTCATCTTACACAAAATATTTATAAGATGGTTTTACATAAGTTTTTACATGTTATTATTATGTAAACTGCAGTATGCAAATATTTATCTTATTGTAAAATTAATTTAAGTTTTATTTATTTTGTCGGTGGTTTAGCCTCAAGCTAGCACGGTGGTGTTAAAGATTCCGCTGCACTGTGACGGATGCATACATAAGATCAAGCGAATCATATCAAAGATTGACGGTGAGTTAATTCTTAAATATGTTATGCCCGCTTAAGTTTCCTAATATTATAATTAGTGATTAATATTTAATTAATTTTAATTATTTGCATTGTACAGGGGTTGAATCGGTAGTTCCGGATGCCGGGAAGGATTTGGTCACGGTGAAAGGGACAATGAACGTGAATGAACTTACACCCTACTTGAAAGGAAAACTCAAACGGAGTGTTGATATTGTGCCTCCAAAGAAAGATGATAATAAAGGAGTGGAGAAGAAAGACGACAAAGGTGGCGAGAAGAAAGATGATAAAAAAGGAGGCGAAAAGAAAGATGACAAAGGTGGCGAGAAGAAAGATGACAAAGGCGGTGACAAGAAGGAGAAAGAAGGTGGTGGTGGTGGTGGTGGTGAAAAGAAGAAAGACGGTGATGGGAGCAAAAGTGTGGTTGAGGTGAACAAATATGAGCATTATGGATATAATCCATATACTTACACGATGCCCATGTACAATCAGAGTTATTCCAATCAAGATTATGGTGTCTCAACTTCCGTCGTCTTCTAGTTATGGTTACGTTAACGAAGGTTATGTTAATCACGGGTATATCGTGGAGTACAACCACACGCCTCCGCCTCCGCCTTCGTACTATCCTCATCATGACCATCTTGCACCTCAAATGTTTAGTGATGAGAACCCTAATGGGTGTTCAGTCATGTGAGATCGAGAAGCATATATATGATGGATGATGGACGATGAACGATGAGAAACCCGGGCTGATCGAGCTGCGTTCCAGTCATGTGATTTTGTGACACACGAGAAACTAAATGTAAATAATATTGATTAATAGTGAGAGTATATAGATGAGATCATCTTGGTAAATGTCAAATTAGGGTATGAAAACGGTTAAACTGCCGGCAGGTGGTTTAATTAGTTGCATTGGCTAGGTCAGTTCCCTATTTTGTTTGATGTTTACTGTTTAGTTTAAAATTTTGTGGAATAATATAATTAAATTATCTCATTAACTAAATGAGAAACTGGTGTCATTATTAAAGCTTGTGGTTTTCATACCGCCACGCGGCATACTTCTTCCTTCCCTCTTAATATTTTTTTATTTGACCGTCTAGCCTTCTAATAGTAACTCATGATTACAAAATTACAATGATATAAGACCGTCGTCTAACCGCCAAATATTATTATGTGATCTCAATTAAAATACACGTATATCGTCTTTTTTTTTTTTTTTAAGTTTTTACCTACTAATTAATGTTGATATTCTTTATTATATTTGTATTTGTAAAATTATTTCAATGTGTCGATATTACTAGCGGTTACTTTCTCCGTTCTAAGTAAAGAGTTTACTGGTTCATTTTAGAATATTTTACTTTAAAAAATCAAAGTATAAAAGTTTCATTTGAATACTAATAAACTACTAAAAGTATCATTTTGTTAAAAAAATTAATTTTTAAATGAAGACGATTTACACAAAACAGAGGGGTACAAGTTTGCAAAACTAAGCTTGATTTATTTGTGTATTTTGCAGGGAATATAAATATATAAATAATATTGATTGCACTGGAGTTAGGAGGTGTTAGGTGGTTTAGATTGGTTTTTAGCACCCACCTCCATTGATGATTGAACTAGAACCATGGCCCTCTAAATGATAAACCAATAAAAATGGATAATTGTGAGTGGGGTTCAATGATAAACCAATTCGTTGAGACATTAGAGGTTGACATGTTTGACCTACATGGCAATTGGGATTTGGGAGTTGGGACCATAAGGAAATTCTCTCCCTCTCTCGCTCCCCCACCCTCAACCTCAATAATCATGCAGCTGATGAGTGATGACAACTCTAGTGGTTTTTCACTGCACACAATTTGTTTTTGGTTTTTAAATGATATCATGGTAAATTAATTCTAATCCTAATCTCTGATCTCTGATCACTGATCACTAATCACTAATCACGATACGAACGTACTGCTGGCTGGTTCAAGAGAATTTGAAAATTTAAATATTTTGAGTAAACATGACTTAAATTACTTGCGCTATTGAAAATCACGAATGTCCAAAAGAAGGAGGGTTATGGAGAGATCTCAAGAGGTTTTCAAACATGGGGTTTGAATTTACGAAATCACGATGCACTCGTTTGTTGTTATGAGGTATAGTTTAATGGTGAATGACATGATTGAATGATATCTTGTTTGTTACAAATTTGTTGAAAAGTTGCTTATGAGTTGCTATAATTATTTGTTAAAAAAAAAACTTGAAAAGTAGTATTCATATTTTTATGTATATTTCATAAAACGATTAAATGGGGATAATCAAATATTTATTAATGAATAGTTGTCTTTATGTTTTTTTAAAAAAGCCAAAAAAGCTTAAAATTTTGGCTTTTTGGCTTTGACTTTTCAATGCATAAAGAGTGTTGTACCTTACTTATTGGCTTTTGGCTTATAAGCTGAAACAAACACTCTAAATATGACTTTTCAAAAACCAAAAGCCAAAAATCACTCTAAATAAGCTGCAACAAACGAGCACAAATAGATGTTCCATATGGAAAAAATAGATGTTAAGTGCTCTTTTTAGAGACAATTCGCTTTGTAATTTTACATGCGCTACACCTAAAATAACACATAGAGAGTGAGAGAGAAAGGTCTTTTCGAACTAATTATTATATCATGCTTATGAAAAACGATCTTATCAATTATGATAATTGATTGTCCAATAAGTTCAATTAACTATTAGTAATGTTGTTTTCCTTGTATAAATGAATTTATAAGCTAAAATGTCCTTTTAAACCTTTAAACGCTTAGTTTAGATAGTCAGTGCACTTTTATTTCAACCAAAAGACCGTTAATTTCGTGGCCCTTCACTACTGTAAAGGCTAAGCGCCTAAGCCACTTCAAGTGCCATGTAGTAATATTATTTCTTCTTCTTTTGTATAAGTTTGAAAATCTCGAATTTAATAGGTTTATGCTACTAGTCATTGATTATATATTCTTCTTATGATTTACTTGTTCATCATAATACTAATATATTAATTAGTAGTATTATATATAAACAAACCAAAGAATTGTTGCAATGTTGTTTGGGTATGTTGTATTGAAGAGACAATGGAAGAAAATTATTGAAGAACAAAGAAAAAAAAACGGCAGGAGGCACGCTCATTATTTTTATGACAGAAAATTATTATCTCTCACTCTTATTAAAAAATCTTAATAACACGTATATTTATAGTACTTAAATAAATCATTTATGTAATCAGATTTTGGCTATGTTAAAAACTAATACATAAATAAATTCTTTATCTAATTGGACTTGGTTTAGGACCCAATATTGCCTTCCTTAAACCAAGTCTTCAAACTTGAATTTTCCTTTTCTTTAGAAGACCGATCCCAAATAGCGACCTCATCGAAAGTCGCATATCTATTAACAATAACCTTGTTTGTTACTAGATTGAACAATTTATAAGTTTTTGATACATCATTATACCCAATAAAAATACACTTTTCACTTTTGTCATCAATTTTCTTTCTTAAATGATCAAGCACATGAGAATAAGCAATACAACCAAACACCCTAAGATGTGCAATAAAAGGTCTTCGACCAGTCTAGGCCTCCTTTGAAGTTCTATCACGCACACTTCTTGTTGAGCATCTATTGAAAACATAAATTGTATACGCAACTGCTTCGGCCCAAAAACTCTTTGGCAGTTTCTTAAAACTCAACATGCATCTAACCATATCCATAATTGTTCTATTTTTTCTTTATGCTACACCATTTTGTTGCGGAGTATATCTAGCAGTCAACTGATGTTCAATGTCATGCTTCTCAAGAAAATCATCATAAACAACATATTCGGTGCCCCTATCAGTTCTCAAAGTTTTAATTTTATTCTCACTTTGTTTCTCCACAAAATACTTAAACTTCTTAAACATATCATAAGCCTCAGATTTTTCTTTCAAAAAATACACCCATGCTTTTCTACTAAAATCATTAATAAACGTGACAAAATACATGCAACCTCCATTAGAAGCAACTTCAACCGAGCATAAATCTGAATGAATCAACTCCAATATTCTCTTTGCCCTCCAAGATTTGCCTGTAGGAAAAGCATCTCTATGTTTCTTGCCCAAAACACATGTTTCACAAACTCCATTAGGAACATCAATCGCAGACAATCCATTAACCATTCGTTTACGAGCAAGATAATTAAGACTTCCAAAATTAATATGTCCAAAACGCATGTGCCACAACCAATTATCATCATGAATCACAGAACTAAAATATGATAAATTTTCACAATTTAACGTCAAATAGAATAAGCGATTCGGAGAGATATTTACCTTTGCTATTAGTCTTCTCTTCCCATCACCAATACTACAAACTCAATTAAAAATTCTCATATCATAGCCTTTTTCTGAAAGTTGCCCCAAACACAATAAACTTTTCTGAAGACTTGGAACATAATAAACAGTGGAGATAAAATTTTTAGAATCATCTTTCAATAAAATTGAGATCCTTCATTTTCCCATCATCAGTACTTTCGCATTATTACCAAATTTTACCTCAGATCTAACAGACTCATCCAAATCTGAAAATAATTCTTTGCTCCCACACATATGATTGCTACACCCCGAATCCAAATACTATGTATTTTTATCATTTGAGTTCTCACTACTACTAACAAACAACAAAGTTTTCGAATTTTTAACATTATTTTCAGCATAATTATTGACATGATAATTTATATTATTTTCCCTTCTATATCTGCAATCAACGATTTTATGACCCAATTTTTCACAATTATAACAACAATTAGTATTTGAAAGGATGAAATCTTGAAAATCCTCCTCGACAACACCATGAGACCCACTCATGACAAAGCATTAACCGGGACCAGCGAGGCAGCCGAGCCAATGCGAGCTCGGCAAAAATACTTCGTAGAACAACTGAGCCGAGGTAAGAAACAAATGAGATCCACTGCTTTCAGTTCACTCGGCCTCGACAAATAGTCAATGATCATCGGACCTGACAGGAAGCTTCCCAAAGCCTGAAGAAACTAACACACGTAATCACCAACTCCCTGACAGCGCCCAGCCCAATCATCCCTAATAGGCTGCAGACCATTTATTACCCGCCGCAACATGTTCCCCTATCAAAGGCCGCCACCTCACAAAACCAATCAGGTATAAATAGGA
Source organism: Codonopsis lanceolata (assembly GCA_013146195.2). NCBI lineage: Eukaryota > Viridiplantae > Streptophyta > Magnoliopsida > Asterales > Campanulaceae > Codonopsis > Codonopsis lanceolata. The sequence goes on from CM028380.1 coordinate 2,735,228, forward strand.
GACATTCCCCAATGTCTAAAGGGAAGTCATTTTTCAGATATCCTAACTCGCTTATCATATTCACTTATCTGAACAACTAGTATTGTTACGCATTTATCACACACCCCACCGAAAACCTTACTCTCATGCCGGAGGGTTCTAGTCAGGGAATTCCCGACTCCTTAACGGCATTTTTGTTTGTCTCATACATGTTACGATTCAGGAACGAACAGGACCAGCCACCTTTGCTTCTTACGTGGACAAAACGACAAGGTCGCCACCGATTTTGCGTGATCAGTTTGGTTCTGTTGCCAGAACGGCGAAGTTTTTCAGCCACACCGTGTCCACGAACAAGTAGAGATGGTGAAATCCAAGAAGCAAGCCTCCAAAAACATCACCCCCATTGCATCAAATCACCCAGGGAAGAGGTGCGAAGGGTCATGCTCTCCCGACGAGGCAAGACTCTGACCCCTCCTTGGTACCCGAAGTGTCGGCCAGGGCTCAGAGAAGGCTTGCAATGGCAAAACGAATCTCCAACTACAAAAAACAAAGAGCTAAAGGCCGACCCCAGGGACGGTCGCTTCACGGACATCCAGTCCTCAAAAGCCCATGGGGAGGAGGAGCAACCCTCTACTAAAACGAAGAATCCTATGACTCAAGATCAGATCGACAGAGAATACGCCAGATTGGGTACACCAAATAACCTCTACACCAAGATACAGGGCGAGGCCGGGATGCACGAAGCTACGACAAGTGGCCCGAGTCCCTGATCCAGAGCTCGTGATCAACGTGTATAGCACATAAGCTCGCTCCAACTCGATCTGGCAAAGGATGGGAACAACAAAACCCAAAAAGGTGAGGTTCACCACCAACGTCATCCATTCTCGCCTAAGGTTCCCCCCTGAAACAGAAAATTGCCTGACTCACAGCGAAGAGGGAGAGTCTCAGCCGTGGGCTTAGGCCTCAGCCGTGGGCTTAGGCCTCATCCAACAAAGGTCCCTCCAAATCACCACACCCTTCCTGCCAGCTCGCTAAGGAGCCTCGCCTGGGATCCCCAATCAGAAACATGACCGAAGAAGAAATCGAGGAGCCTTAGGCGAACATGGGGGCCAACGGGACCCCCATACCGGTGATAGACTCGGCACAAGGCGATAGACCAATGACGGATGCCGAGATAAGGGCATGGATGGAAAAATTGGAAGCTCGATAGAGCACTGGAAGAAACGCATGCATAAAAAAGATAGGGGGCCCTTTCATAAAGTAAATTAGGGAAGTGACAGTACCTTCAAAAGTAAAAATCCCATACTTTGAGGATTACAATGGGACCACAACTGCCCTGTACCATGTGTCAGGATTCGAGCTAAAAATGATCATCGCGACTAGGCTCGATGACATATGGTGTCTAATGTTTGCAGGGACCCTGAAAAAGCAGGACCAACAGTGGTACAATGGGCTAGCCCATGACTTCATCACATGTTGGGATGAATTTAAAGGGGTCTTCCTAAAAAAATTCACCCAAGCAGGTGCCCTCCCCAAAAGCGAGACGGACCTGTGCAGTGTGAAGCAAGAGCTTGGAGAAACGGTGCTCTCATACATGTCCCGTTTTAAGGAAGTCCAGGATCAAATCCTGGATATCCCTGATACCTTGGTAAGAATGTGCTTCGGAGCTGGCATGCTGCGAGGAAATTGCCGAACCGAGCTGCTCATGAGACCTCGGGACACAATCAGCGAGATGTTCCTAGCAGCACAGAGAGTGGCCCTACTGGATGACGAGCAACCCATGACCACCACAAACTCGCGACCAGTCACGTCCTCTTCGGGCGTAACTAACGTCGCCGAGCTGCCACTCACCACAGACAAGGATCACAAAGGGAAAGACCAAGGAAGGGCTCGACAGGCCTCGGTCCACCTTGCAAGGAAGAGGGAGGAAGAACGAGGTACAAAATTCGCCGGCGCAATCAGAGGCCCAAGACGAGACAACGAGTTAGAGTACTTTACCTCTCTCAATGCATCAAGGTAACACATCATGAATGTCCTCCTAACGGAAAACAAGATTCGGCCACCATACCTCATGAAATCACCCCCTTAGACCCGAAATCCAAGGAAAAGATGCGCCTTCCACAATGACATCGGCCACTTAACAGAAGAATGCATGCAACTAAAAAAAGCTATACAACGGGTCATCAACGAGGGAGATCGGAGGTTCGAGTGCGAAAGCCAAACAAACGCGCCCTTGGACCAAGGGCTCCGGTGGGCGACAATCGGCAGCCAAATGATAGACCAGTGGTCAACACCATCCGAGAAGAGGCTCAGAGCATCGCACAACTAAAAAATGCAATCAATAGCCTGAACAACTCGGCCGCCAACATGATGGAAGGGGTTATTGTGGGTTCCTTGGAAGGTATCCCCCGGATCGCGCGTTCCCTTTTTTAGGGGAATACGCGGCTCGGGGAAGACATCATTCTTTCCATTCCATCCTCCCTTGTTTAGGAAAAAATGAAATTAAAAGTGTAGAAATAATGTTGTCAAAAAGCGCGTTGAATATGCCTCGGTCACCTGAGTGAGCTTTGGTCCATTATGAGAGTTTTGGATTTCTCCGTATCTCACCCTCCCTTGTTTAGGGGAAAATAAGATACAGAAAATGCATCACCCTTTTCATTCCTATCGTCCCTTATTTAGGGGAAAACAGAAAAGTGCAAAAAAGATGTTACTTGGCCTCACTATGGACTTTTGAAAGCGCCTTAGGTCATTATGCTTATTTTGGTTTTCTCCGTATCTCACCCTCCCTTGTTTAGGGAAGACAAGATACAAAAAATATGAGTGCACCCTTTTCATTCTCATCGGGGATTGTTGCGAGCCTGGGTAGACCAAGCTTATTTTGCCATGGTCTCACATATCTTGCAGCTGGACCAGCCCTACTTACATCAGATAAAGTTAATGACAATTTTGAGGTAAAAAACATTTTTCTCCAACATTGCTTCGTTTCAAAAATTTTGTTTCAACTTTTAACAATGTGATATCTAAGGTTTATAATGATTAGTCTTGTTCAATTGCACAACCCCGTAGCTTGGTTAATGTTTCTCAATAACATTACTGGAACACTAATTTTAAGTGTCAATTCATGGCCTGACAACCCCAAACACTTTATTCTATTCAAAAACTTTGTAAAATGAATGTTTTCAAAGAAACATAAATTTTTTCCGCCTTACAAATAGAATCTGAACTCAAATAAGTTCTTCCTTTTGAATGATTACTTTTATTAAATTATATTTGTATTTTTTTAATAAAGAAATTTCTGAGAAGAAAATAAGCTAAAATCAAAATAACGAAATTATTTTTACCGTTAACTATTTTTTTGTAAACTATTTTGATTTTAATAACTTTCATTATATATATTTTTTGTTTTATTGACTTCATAACTATTATTTTTGTTTTATTTTTAAGAATTAGTACTACTGAAAAATTTTGTTCGATTGGTGCGTCAAGATATCGGGACACACTAGATAAGCCGGTCCAGAACATCGGCACTCCTGCAAAGGCCTCGGCGTATGAATTAGTACAAGAGAGTCAATAATTCGGCGAGTTTAGGCGAGAAATAAGATTGCGCATACCTCTTCACATTTTGCCCGGCTTTTTATATCTACCGGAAGGCATAACGTCAATAGCGCTATTAACGCCCATGATTGCTAATGCGCCCATGATTAACCATGGCCCTGATAGCGGGCGTAATAACTAACCCATTAATGAAAATGTCTCCAGCGGAGAACTTCGGACATAACAGTCCTCAATTTTAATAAGCACTCTTGCTCTGGGACGTAGCTTTCGACTAATGTCAACTCTTTCACGGACAAGCATAATAAGTCATGCTCGCACTCACTTTTCGGCTGGTTAAGCCCCATTGTATGCGGAGTATCTTAACACTTGACTCAACACCTGCTACTTTGCTCGGATATCGTTGATTTGCCTTGCATGTGGTCCTTAACTTGGGCCTATTGGTAGGGTAGCTCGGTTACTCCTTGTTTCACTTAAGTATTCATGCTCGTGGCGAGGAGGAGCTCAAGAAATTAGAAAAATACTTTTCTAGGATCATTAAATCCTACATTCAGAATAATTTTGAAAGCAAAATCTAAACGCACGGTGGCCCATAAACTCTTTTAGGAATGCATTGCCCAAGGAAATTGGGCGCTTTGCCGTCGACATGAAAAGGGCTCGCCTTTCCACGGACGCATTAAATGCTACTGGCAATCTTCGACTTGATTCTTGAACCTCAATGATGAAACATTTATTAACCGAGCGGTTTCTTTTAAAAGGTAAAAGCCACTTCCCTTCAAACTTTCTCACTCCCACATTCTCACAATTTCGCATGGCGAGCGATCCTCCCATCCACAAAGCGGCGAGGCTCTTGGGCTCAAACCAAATCTTCATCGCTCCGAGAAACTTGAACACTCTTACACATGTATTCTTCTTTCACTTTTCTTTGTTTATTTTGTTTTGATTTGTGTCTTCATCTGGTTTAACTGTCGAATCCAAAATCTCAATGCCCCCATTTCTTCTTTTTTGAATTTCATGCCTTTGATGCTTTCACACCCGAATTATTACCACCACCAAACTACCTGCCTTTCGAAATCGAGGAAGCGTTAACGGTGCCCGTTCATTGGTTTATGGATAAACCCTAGCTTGCCCGCGGGTTCTCAATTATTTTCCTTTTTTTCCCAAGCAGGGTTTAACTGCGTGTTCTCGATTGCGTAGGATGTCTTGACGGTAGAACACCTCGAGATCGAAGGTCGAGCATCGACCATGGAGCTCCTCAAAGCAGGGAAGAATCTCTGCCTCCCCCCATCTAGCTCCGGAAGCAAGCGAGCAGAGGTGCTGCCCCCACTTGTTCGACGGAGGCCTTCCCAGAACACTCCCTCGCAATATCGGCGAGGCCAAAAGAGCGGGGCTCAAGAAATCGCAGAATTTTACAGGCAATCGACCAAGACCAAGAAAACAAAGCGCCTCGTCTAGCACACCCTTTATTTCTTGGGATGACTTAAACAGCGAAGATGAGGTATCCATTGGTTTTATTCGTTAGGTATGGACCCAAACAATTATCGAGTTAGGGCCTTCGACTGGACATTGATGGCCGGTCACAAATTTTCAAGGAAGA